>PGFW01071434.1:0-10281 GCA_003123925.1 Haematobia irritans | reverse complement strand
AAGAAGCTACCCTATACCAGGGATGGAAACATACATTTTTTAAGAAAGTACAAAAAAGGTATTTTTTGAGCGAAAAAAGTACGTTTTACTAAATTTCAACAAAAATTCCATTGGAAGATTATAGTCAAAATATTGGTTGTCAACTCCTCAATTTTAAATATTTTTTTTTAAGATTACCGTAGTTTGTAACCACGGTTGCTACAGTTGGTAGAATTCTACTGTTTGGTAGATTGGAACTTCATAAGAGACTATTATATTTTGACAAAATTTTCTATAGAAATAAAATGTTGACAAAATTTTCATCAGATATAAAATTTTGACAACATTTTCTATAGAAATAAAATTTTAAAAAAATTTCAACCAAAATAAAATTTTGAAAAAAATTTCTATAGAAATAAAAATTTGACAAAAATTTCTATAGAAATAAAAATTTTGACAAAATTTTCATTAGAAATAAAATTGTAGACAAAAATTTCTATAGAAATACAATTTTGACAAAATTTTCTATAGAAATAAAATAAAATTTGACTAAATTTTCCAAAAAAAAAAAAAAGATTGGTACTTCATAAGAGAAGATTATATTTTGACAAAATTTTCTATAGAAATATAATTTTTGCAAAAAATTCTATAGAAATAAATTTTGACAAAATTTTCTATCGAAATAAAATGTTGACAAAATTTTCATCAGAAATAAAATTTTGACAAAATTTTCATCAGAAATAAAATTTTGACAAAATTTTCATCAGAAATAAAATTTTGACAACATTTTCTATATAAATAAAATTTTTACAAAATTTTCTACCGAAATAAAATGTTGACAAAATTTTCATCAGTAATAAAATTTTGACAACATTTTCTATAGAAATAAAATTTTAAAAAAATTTCAACCAAAATAAAATTTTGACAAAATTTTCTATGGAAATAAAATTTTGACAAAATTTTCATTAGAAATAAAATTTAGACAAACATTTCTATAGAAATACAATTTTGACAAAATTTTCTATAGAAATAAAATTTGACTAAATTTTCCAAAAAAAAGAAAAAAAAGATTGGTACCTTCATAAGAGAATATTATATTTTGACAAAATTTTCTATAGAAATAAAATTTTTGGCAAAAAATTCTATAGAAATAAATTTTGAAAAAATTTTCTACGGAAATTTTTACAAAATTTTCATCAGCAATAAAATTTTCAAAAAAATTCAACCAAAATAAAATTTTGACAAAAATTTCTATAGAAATAAAACTTTGACAAAAATTTCTATAGAAATAAAATTTTTACAAAATTTTCTATAGAAATAAAATAAAATTTGACTAAATTTTCCAAAAGAAAAACATTTTCACAAAATTTTCTGTAGAAATAAAATTTTGATAAAACTTTCGGAAGAAATAAATTTTTGCAAAATATACTTTTTTGGTAGTCTTTGGTAAGATTTTCTCCAAACGTTGGAAGATTATTTTTGTCTCAAGTTTCAACTCTGCCTATAATAGTTCGCATTATTTTAGTACGCGATCGATAACTTTTATCTAGAAAGTGTTCGTGTGGAAGCGTAATATAGAAGCACATGTTTTTTTTTCGACTAAAACATTCTTGAAATTCTAGAAAATCCTGTTTCTTCCGGCTTCTGTGTTTTATCAAATTTATTATTATTTATTTATATATTAGCAAATAAGTTTGTTAGTCTTTCTCAAAATATTGAAATAAACTATTATATCATAAATCTGATATCGGCTCAAAAATGTCTGTTAAATCATCTGGGGGTGGTAATTTCGCGGGGGTACTACGGTACTATAGTACTGTATTTTCCATCCCTGTCCTATACGAAAAAGATTTAATGTTGACCACGAATCGATTTCGATTTGATAATTAATCGACTTTTTGTAAAAAAAAAAAATTACAGTCAACTGTTTGTTATTTTTCAACGTTGTTTGTTTTTTGATATGAGACTTAAATTAGAATTTTCAGTTTTTTTGCGAAATGTTATTGATTTGATTGTATATCGTTGAATAAATGAAAAAAGGAATTTGGTTTAATCTTTTTGCATGATCAAGAAAAAGTACGTTCCTTTTTCAATAATCTCAAATTCGATATTTGGATTTTTTTAGATCCCAATTTCAAGAAGATTATCCATTGATGAAATTTTTTTTCTCTTTTTTTTTTAATTTCATATAGACCAAAAATTACATCATCCAGCGATCAAGGAGATATGCGTTTACATAATAAAGGATGTAACTGCAAGCGATCTGGATGCTTGAAAAATTATTGTGAATGCTATGAAGCTAAAATACCCTGCAGTTCTAACTGTAAATGTGTGGGTAAGTACAGGATTAAAAATTAAAAAGAAAATGTAATTTTGACACTACTAACATTTCTCTTCTCTACATATATCAAGGTTGTCGCAATGTTGAAGATCGTCCCGATTTGGATATGGATCCTGTGGATTCCAAACTTATGGCTACAATAGCTAATGCTTCAGCTAGTGGTTCTCAAAAACGTGGCTATGACAAAAGAGATTCAATCGGCAATGCGGTCATCAAAGTGAAAAACTTACTAAAGATAGCATCAAACAGGAGTACGGTGATATGGATGTGGATAACAATGATATGACAGGGCTTGAGAAGCCACAATGCAATTTCATAACTCCCGAAGTGGTTGATGCTACCATTCAGTGTATGATTACCCAGGCTGATGAGTGTCAAAAGAATGGCTTATCAAATCTGGAAATGGAAAAAATGGTTATGGAAGAACTGGGTAGATGTCTGGTAGAGATAATTGATTTTTCCATACGAAATGCTGATAATAGTTATACACAGGATTAGAAAATATAACATATGAATTAGTAGTTATTGCAGTTTGTAGATTGTTAATGCTTTACATTTTTTTTAAATAACATGTATATCTATGTATCTAATAGGTCCTTGTTGTAGCTTAGATGTGTAATGTAAACACAAGAATTAATTTTAATAAAATATTAACTAGAAATCTAAAAAAAAATCATTGATACACACACCTATACAAACATAATTTAATTAATATAAAAAAATTAACAAAATCATTGTAAATAACAAATTCTTACAAACATTTACGAATTAACAAGAAAGAAAACTTTCTTAAAAAAACTCACTCGTCATTATCATAAAGAAAAAGAGGAAACTTTTTGAAAGTTTAATATTTTATTCTCTAAGAATTTTTAATATATTTTTTTCTATATATATATATAATTTGCAATTTTGTTAGAGAATATTTTACGACAATATTTTCCTAGTTTTATGTTATCTGATATTTTTTCAAAAAATTTACAATTGCCATTTATATACTTTAATAATTTCTCGCCAACCATAGAAAGTTCATCAATACTTCCAAGTAGACTAAGGATCCGTTTTAAGAGAGTTTTTATTTGCAAATGTACATATTTTTTAGAATATGGTTATTAAAAATAAATAAATCGATATATACAAATAAAAATTAATATTGAATTATATTAATGGGGATGAATAATTCAATGTGCGCGGTATACGGTAGTTTAAAGCTGTCTGCGCGGGTGTCAGTATAATTAGTGGAAAAATCGTTTATGCAAACTCTTCAGCCGCGCCTTAACTTAAGAAAGAAGGTAGTGCAGCGGTACTCCCTTTTTTTGGATGTGAATCCTATCAATAGAACAGAAGGGCGAAATGCCTGACTGTGAAGGTTATTGTTATGATAGATGAATGATAGCCGAAATTTTCTGGAGTGTAAAATCTCCTTTCGAAATCCCCTATCACCTGACAGTCGGTTTATAGGACTTGTCTACGACAGGATGAACTTTGAAACTGTTACATCGGGCTTTAGACCAGCGGGGATTTGGGGGACTGTGACGGTGAGTGGAATGTTGCATCGGCAGCGCACTAATGCACAACAAAGACATTCATTGTCCGGTATTTGGCATTATTTCCAAACCGAATAGATCAAATTTTCCAATGGCGCGACAAGACCTAGTGTGGCGAACCTTCTACACCTATTTATAAGAAAGTGGCTTTTGAAGGTCCAGATAATGTACCAGAGTTATTAGGATTTAGGATACACATGATAGAGCTGCAAATACCGATCGCTGGAAAAACAATGATTGCGATCCAACTACATATTAAAGAACAGTGCAAGAAATAGTACGTTGATATAGGGTCCAAACCCAGTGCCATTAACAATACTCCTAGTATCTCTTTTTGGAAATTTGAGCTCTTCAACTAATCGACATTTTGTCCGCCGAAAATTCCCTAATTCATTTTTCCGTTTTGGTAATAGTGGATGACAGCTGTTAAACACGCGCGACCCCGGTGCGCCACTTGCACCAAAAAAGGAATACGGGCAATTGCATGTGGTGAACTTCCATCTTATAAATGAGTGCTGTCTCGTTCTAGATTAATCTTCAAATCATATGGCATCTTTTTAGTCTCGAATGAGGAATCAGTAAATAATAATGTGTGAACCACGTAAGAGACCTGCCCACCTGAAAATAGTTTTTGTGGTGTTCACCCTACACTGACGATTGTTTCCAACAGGAGCCCATACTAGACCTTTATAATCGCTAATGGCTCTTTTGGGGAGCCCCCGTGGTAGCAATGGTTAGCCATGCCCGCCTTGCAATAGAAGCAAGTTTCGTGGGTTCGATTCTGTTCCAGCCCTTTCCAAGCCCCAGCCGGATACAGCCGCGCAAAATTTTTTCTGGCAGTGGATTATCCAGCCTCAGTAATGCTGTGAGCATTTGCTGGAGTGGTTTTCAAAAGGAAGCTTCTCTAAAGTGGTTTCCAATGCAATGTGGCAACGCCGTTTGGACTCGGGCTATAAAAGGAGCTCCCCTTGGTCACTGAGCTTAACAAATGGAATCGGCAGCACTCAGTGATGATAAAGAGAGAAGTTCACGCCACTGTGGTAGTCACAATGGACCTGAATAGTCTATAGTGATGCCTGAATACATTGGGGTCTGGCCACCGTTAAAGACGTAAACCTAACGGCTGTACGATGACTGGCCTCGGTTCCGGGGAAGAAAACCTTCGAAGATGTGTCGAAATTTTGGGAGACAATTGGAATTGATATACTGGAAACATCCGGCACATCATTCTGGTGTAAAGGTAAAAAATATAAGCAGACCATAGCGATGAGCTTATGGACGAACTAACGATGAGCTATACGAAAGGGTACCGAGGTTAGAATTAAGAACCTAACCATGGGGAACTGATTGCCGGAAAAGAAAGGGAGTGGGTAGCAACTGAGTAAAAAATTAATTCATGCTGGAAAAGCCGAGAAAATTCCTGAAGTGTCCGAGTGTAAGGTTCAGTATATAGTACGGAACAAAGGGACACGAGGTCCGAAGGAACACCATATTTTGATTATTAGATATAGATGATTAAGGTGGATAGTGGAGGAACGTGTTGGTTCTGTATAACGCAAAAAAGACAAGGAACACATACCGACTAGCTAAAGAATAGTAACATGAATGGGTGAGAGAAAGGCTTGGAGTTTTGTGTAATGTATGCCAGACACCAAGATTGATTTTTAGTACGCCTGCACCGACCATGTTTGGAAACTGTGGCTATTATAAAGTTAGAGGCATATGTTTGATCACTCGGCAGAAGGGAGGGCGGAGATAGACTCATAATGGTGTTCTTTGGCAAGTATCTGGCTCAGGGGTAATTGGTCGCTAAAGTCAGAGTATAGGCTCGGGCCCGTCCGTGTGCGATCCGTCCCCTTTTCTGGTGAACTCATTTTTGTAAATCAAACGCCAGGTGCCAGTTTTTAGACCAAATCGACTTCAAAACTTGGCACAAGTTTCTGTTTTGGGTCAGAATTAGAACCCTATTGATTTTTAGAAGAAATCGGGTGTTACGGATTTAGATATAGTGCGCGCATATATTATCTTTCGTCGCGATTTGTACACTATCTGATGACGCACAGAGGCCAAAGTTGTCCATTGAATTTACGGATAATTTTGCAAAAGGGAGTTGCTAATAGATCATTCTTATTATCTCCGCTAATTTAGTTGAAAGTCGCGGTTCAGATTTAGAGTTAATAGCTTCCATATATACGTCTTTTGCACTGATTTACACTCATTAACCACATGAGAGCCAAAGTTTTAAATTTGCTTGCTGCTCGGTCATCCGATTACTTGAAAACTTTTTAGCAGGGAGTTAGAATTGAAGGTTCAACTGATAATGGCATGCCAGGTTTGCTTGAAATCCGTTCAAATTTAGAATACTAGCTCCCCATATATCATATATCTTTCAAAGCGGATATCTAACTAAATATGCGCCCAGAAGCTTGGATTTTTTTTTAATTAATTTTGCAGCAAGGAGTGCAATTGGATAGGGTCGTGAAAGTTTTACAAATTTGGTTTTAATCGGTTGAGATTTGGATATAGCTCTCATAATATGGTCTTTCGGCACCGCGCCGATACATACCGGTATGGCCCCAAGAAATCATGAGTGTTGTTGCCTGAGGTTTTGGGGGCTTTAGAGTTTTGCGAGGCGAGAGAGGTAAAATTAATGCATATTGTAACATATGCCATGGCCAAGTTTGTTATTTAAAACGGTTCCAGGAATTTTAGCAGATACGGGCCCCCCACAGGTTATGGTATGTTTTTCGGGATTTCCGGAGAAAAAAATGGGAGCAAATGAACTAACATTTGACCTTGGGTAAAGTCGCGACATTGCTGAGCGTAAGCTCAACTCTGTAAAAAATTACTTAAATTTTTCTAAAACTTCTAATAAATATCTATTCGACGGATAAATCAATAAATACGAGATTTTGCGAAGTTTGCCTAAAAAGATTGCCTGTTTTCAGATTTAATAAAGTTTTGCCCAATTTTTGTTTACTCTACATTGTGTTTCTAAGCCTCCAATAAATTTGCCTTTGACATTTTTGAATATGTTTGAGATTTTTTCAACATAGGAGGTCAAAAGTGAAAAAGCAATTGTCATCTGTCATAAGACCCGATATTTACCTTAACACGCTCTGTAAAAAATATTCTCTCGTCAATTAATTTTGCAATGCAGACTCAATATACTGCTTTCAGCGGGAAAGACGCAAAAAACCACGTACATATCTAAAAGGATGCCATTGTAACGAGACGGAGTGATCGGATGACGGTCGCTTGACAGGAAAAAAATTATATACGCGAAATAGGTTTATGTCGCACTCCAAAGAAAGAAATTGTGTTGTTCCATGTGCCAAAAATGTTTTTTGTAAGTGTGAAAATGGCAAAAAGAAATATAATCAGCCGTTTTGTCCACCTTAGCAGGGATGTCAGCAATGTTGACTTGGAAAGCATGGATCCAAAGTAATCACTATTTTTTGAATCTTCTTACCACTGGAGAAGGGTCCGGTCTAAGGCATCCAATGACAATCATTAACTTAGTCTTGGAGGGGTGAGTAATGCAGTCTTCGAGATCGCTGTAACGGAATGAGATAAGAGATAGAGTTGATACGCCAAAATTTGAATGACTGGATAATGTCGACAAAATGTGGCAGATTAGACCAGCTCGATAATGATAACCGCTAATTAATACAATACATATTCCATAACTTCGGTAGATAGATCATATCAATAACTATTTTCCAGTATGTTATGACTCAGGATAAGGCAAATGGTGGTTGAAAAAATAGTCTATTAGGGCCGCTAGTTACCAAGAGGCGTGGGATGATGTAATTGCGGCAAAAAATACCGGATGTTTGAAAAATAACCTATTAGTGGACTGCTACATGCAGGCTAAACCGAGAATGCTCAGCTTAGCACAAGTTGTAAAGGTGTTTAGGTAAGTAAAGAAAATGTGATATTTGTTTTTAAAATGGGCAGTAGGCTATGGCTAGGGAGTGAGGATAAATGTTCACTGCCCTTCTTCTTGTGCGCTTCAGGCCTGGTCAAAATATTGATCATATAAAACTTGTATCCAGAGCGCTAACCTCCGAATTGATGACGATCTATTGCTTGTGATGATGCAATTTATAATGTCATAGACAGATGAGAAATCAAAGCGACAGTGCATAATTTATGGATATAATCGCCAAATAATTTTTGAAGAAGGCAGTCACGGACACTCAATGAAGCTTATGAGAAATTGTCTAAAGAAAGATAAACGCATATACTGAAAATTTGGTGTATGGAATATATCGGAGTATCGGATGACGATGAGGGCCCGAGGTCAAGGAATCGTATGTAATGAACTCTAGGAGGGGTTGAATACACGTCGGTCCCGAATGTATTGACTGTAACTCAAGGGCCATGTGAAATGCGAAAACAAGAATCGAACCTTAAAGCAAAAGAATGTGGTGAAATGCAAAAGAGTTGTTTGCTAAGAGTATTCGGATTAAAGTGTTTTTAGGTGGGAGGCGAGTGTAATAGTGATTTTTCCAGTGCGACGAAAGATTATGGATAGTTGACTATACGCAGCGAGAGAGTTAAATAGGAGAATAACTGGACCCTCAAAACTGATTGATTGTAAACAAATATTTATGTTAAATAAAGTACTTTCAAAAAATGAGGCTGTGACCCATCGGGAATTTTTCAGCCAGCTAACAACAACTGATATTCAATATAAAGAAAAGAGATTTGCTGTTAGAAGTGTATGGGCGTTTGAGTTTTTATGGATGTCCCACTTGAGCACCCTCAGCGTCACTACTGTGTGTAATAGGGTATGAATAAGGTTTGTGCATCTTGTATGTAAGCGCCAAGAGCAAATGGAAAGGTCTGGGAAGCGACCCATCGTTTAGATACTATCGGGCTTATAAGAATTAAAATTCGTGAAAGTCGATTTTAGCGATAGGTGCCGACTGCATAGGTCCTGTCTGTGGCGTGTCGCGGTCGCTGTCTGGCTGTTGGTGTATTTTTGATGTGCAGTCACAGCTCGGGACGAGGTTTTAGTCGCGACTTGATCCCCGTAAGATTTTGGTATAGGGGTCCTATGTGTTTGCGTGCTGCAAAGACCGATACCCTGGTTGATGTTTTGAAAAAAAATCGGATTCGTCAGGAATTTCAGATATAGCTGCCATAGTATAGGTGTTGTTGTTTGATCAACGTGTGACGGTGGCCCTCGCACAGGGAGGTGCTAAGTACGCGCAAGCAGATCTGCGTCATAATTGGCGGTGTATATGCAAGCCGGATCTTCCTCAAATTCCGGGTACATCCCGAAATACTTTTAATGAGTCCGAACAACATTGGTCGAATATCCAGGCCCAAATCGGTTCAGCAATTTGTAAGGATAAGATGGCGTCCCCATATAATGAGCTTTCGCCGATAGCTACCGCGATTTAGCAGTGACGTGCAATGGTTGCCCACAGAAGGCCAAATTATTTGCTGCTGGAACCCGATTTAGTTGAAAAATTTTGGCCATAGGGAGTAGAATTATAGCATTGGTTAAAACTATGCGTGCAGCAGAATTTGGTTGAACATCGGTTCAGCAATTCGGATATACTCTTCCCAATATATAGCTTTCGGACCCGATTTAGCACTCATACTGACCGCGCAGATAAGCAAAAGAGGCACGAAATTTTTAAATCCGATTATAGTTGACAATTTTGCACAGGGATGTAGAAATATAGGCATTAGTAGCTATAGGCGTGGCTAAATTTGGTTGAAAATCGGCTTCAGAGTTTTGAGATATACTCCCCATATAGTATGTTTTTCATGATGTTCCGACAAAGAAATTGTCAAAAATACCCAGTAGGGAAGCAATTGTTCCTTGGTGGTAAGTCGGCCGAACTTGGCATTAGTGTTGAAGAAGTTGTAAAAATGACTCTATAATTATTCCTGAACTATCTAAGTACTATATTATATATTAATCGAGCGATAAAATCAATAAATTAAACTTTTGCACAAGTTTTCCTTAAAATTGGCTCTCATATTTAATGTTCCCCGATATTTTTTTTTACCAAACGCAAAAATATGTGTTGCCACACAGTGGCATAGCGCAAATCTGTAAGATTTTTGAGTCTATAGATTTTGTAAAATCGTCTTATCATGCCGCTACTACTAGTAAGCCTGTAACCATTAAAGTTGTACGTAGTTCGGATGGAAGTTTCGTACCGTTGAAATCCTCGACTTCGGCGGGAGCTAATATTAAAAATACCACTCTCACTTTGTCGCCTAATACCATGGGAGGGAAAAAAATAATTACAACAACGGGAGGTCAAGTTGTTATAAAAAGTGCCAATACATCGTCATCAGTTGTATCCAGTCCGAATGTCACAGGTCTAAAGACGGTGCTTAAGCCCACAACATCAGTAACTTCTTCAGGAGATATTGCGGCAAAACCGA
>PGFW01071422.1:0-15513 GCA_003123925.1 Haematobia irritans | reverse complement strand
TGTAATTATGGCCGGTCTATAGTCTATATACTAGACCTTACAGATTAAATAGATCCCCAATCACAACAAAAAGTGGTCTATATTCAAGTCATAATTGTGTATAGCCCACTATAAGCGACCCCCAATATTCAATTCTGCTCTCTAACGTAACCGTGCAAAAGTCCATAGTCGATTCGTACATTATTTGTAGACTTTACCTATACATACCTTATTTTGATCTAATATATACACGCAAAAAATAAATTCTTTCCTCCCAAACGACAATTTTAGACAAACAAAGTTCGTTTCTCGATTTGCTTTTCGCTTGTAAGGATGTGTCATTTAGGCAGGAAAGTATATATTTTTGTGATAAAACGTTTATTCTTTTCCAGGATGTAAAAACAATTTCATAAAGACTAGCTCAAAAAAAAACATTGATTTTCTTGCTAATTGCTATTGTCCCTCACATCTTTCTCACATCCAACGAGGATTATAGTACTTACACACCTTTTCTGTAATACCAACAATGAATAGAAGAAATTTATACGATTTTATAAATTTTAAGAAATTTTTTATCTATAATCGCCTGGAACAGAGAAATCGAACGCGGACACATGCAACATTGTAAGCCAACACACTAACCACTTGAAGCTATTGTACCTGTATATGGTTCATCAAATAATAAAAATATCCATTAAAGTTATTTAATTATAGCATAGCTTTGCGAAGCGCCCACGAACGAATAACAAAGTTTATTATAAACAGAAACAACATTTAGTTTGGCACCGTGGAGCAGCTGGTAGCTACGTCCGGACTCTCATGCCAAGGGATCGGTGGGTTCGCATCCCTGCTTCGGCCAAAGTTTTTTTTTGCTTTTTGTTTTTTTATTATATTATATTCCAGATATATTCGGAAGATTCCGAAAAATGTTCAACATTTACGATTGTACTATATTAAATTTTGAACTGTAAAATGTGTACTTATTAAAGACCTAAAAGTCAGAAAAGAAACAGTGATTTGATATAAACGAAATGGACTGTGTTGTATTAATTTCAAACAATAACTTATTTTTATAATGAAAAAAGATAAAAATTTTGTAACAAACGAATTATTTTTTGGGTGATAGAAAAGTAATTAAAAATTTCTCGAAGCAATTCAAAAAACTCTAACAAAGAAAAACGTTTTCGGTACCACGTTTATTACCAACAACGTTTTTTTCTTTGGCGACTGTACACGTCATCGGACTAACTACACAATTTAGGAAAACGATGTTAAAGGAGTTTTCTTAGAATACCACAAACACAATAATTCGAATTAAGATGGAATGACAGATCGTTTCGTAGAAGTTTATTACGCAAATCAATGGTAGGTAATTTTAAGATTCGGCCTCGACGCACTTTACGGCCGCTTAAACTATACTTGTTTTATATTGCAAAAAATAAAATTTTGATAAAACAATATTGTTTTGGTGCATAAAAGTTTAAATTTATTCGAAGAAAGTAAAAAAAAACAAGACAAGAAAAATAAGAAAAATCAGTTTTCAGAACACAGTTTTTCCAAACGTTGATTTTTTGCGATATAGTGGTAATTAAAAATTTTACAAAAAAACAAGTTTAACATTCTACTAGATCGAGATATTATATAATTTTTTGTCTTTTATGAATTTTATACATGCCAACAATTCATATTATAGATATTCATTTTATTCACTTAATACTTTAATTCTAATTTCCTTAAGTAAAATTTATGCAAGTTAAATTCAAGGTAATAGAATACCTATTTCTGGCCTTCATTGATACTGTATCCGAATTCTGTGAAAGAAATTAAAGGTTCACTAGCCATTGTCTCCTAATATGCCATTGAAGCCTAATACAAGTGACCAATAAAAGTTCAATGTCCCACATATCAGTGCATATATAATTTCCACTATAACTCCTGCTAATAAATGTTGACTCAATTCTGTATAAGTACATTCACTAACTATAAAATCTGATAATAGGGAATTGTCAATTTTCATAGAAAAATCCCAGTCACGTAATTCACCATACGGCCTACACGCATTACACGCATCCATTAATTGCAAAAATACATGACATTACACAGTACACAAACACAAAAACTCATTCTTGCCCCCCTCTCTCTCTTTACTCTCTTGCCCAGTAATTTAAAATCCAGATTTTACAAAACGCACGTAACGCAAAAGCCATGCCAAGGGATTTTATTAGTTGGGTAGCATGAAATTCTCTTCCTAGAATCATGCAATTTTAACCAACACCGACATAAATAGAGATGTTGATGGTTACGATAGCAACTACCACTGCGGGGAGTTTAGCGCCAAGGCAACAAATTACTTTGATAAAACCAATTCACCTATTTGTATCAGGACATTATGTTTGAAAATACAAATTTAAAATTGTTTAAGGACATATTTTGAAAAGTCCATTCCTATATTATATACTCTACGGAGAAGCCTAATGCACAAATGTGGGAAGACAAACGCACAAACACACAAAACTACTCACACACATTACAATAAAGGAGTAACATCATAAATCCATTTTGGGGATATAGAAAGAGGTTAAATAAATCATACACACAGACTTTCTTGAGTATGGTAAAGGAGTACAGAGCAATAAATGAAAATGGAGACAATAATATGTGTTAGCAATTATACTGGTTTGAAAGTTGAATACCTATTAACGAGCGCACCTTTAATGTTAAAAAGAGAAAACAACTTTAGCATTACCGATCTATTGTGTGTGTATATATATGATTAACTGTATTTCTTGCATTTGAATACGTAGAGCGGGGATGCAGCGAATCGAGAGCAGAAAGCGAGGAAGTGGCGTTTCATAATAAAAGAAAACAAATTCCTTTTCTTGATTACGAATAAAAGTTGACGCTTTTTTCGGCAATTGTATCTAGCATGCACGTCTGGCAATCTTACGTAGCATGAGTACAAGAAAAAGGCGGGTGAACACCCAACATTTAACAGTAATTGTTCGACTAATTACGCTAGCGTGGCTTTGGAATTCACTCACTTCTTGCCAGGTTGTATACTCTTGATAGGTTATACGCTAAAGAAATATTGGCCAAATATGATGAAAGAATGATGCCAACTAAATTTAAAAGGACTTAACGAGAGAGACAATTTTTTTGTAATAAAAAAAGTTTTCTTTAGAAGATAAGTACATAACATTTATTAAAAATGGAATTAATAATCAATTTAATCTTTATATTATACTTTTACCAATTAATAATAAAAGTTCATCAAAACAGTAGTAAAATTTATTAAAATATCATGAATCCTATTTTTGTAGCAGAAGTACGTATATTAGTAAACTGAAATGTTCATTTAATATAAGCAGGCAAGCAAAAAATGCTTACAATAAACGGGAAATTTTTTTTACATAAATAATGACTAAAAAGGTAAATTACTTTAATATATATATAGGGTCACTTTTTTGACGGGTGTGATCTCAAAATTCGGACAATTTTTGTCGGCATCGCCACCAAATATGGATATTTTTAGATTTAAGAGAAAGAAAAAGGAGTTAGATTATACCCTCTACGAGGGGGGAAACTCAGCTGTTGTAAACACACGAACTATATGTGTCTAAGACAGCCATAAAGCTATTGCCAACTCCCAACGGGCTAAGCAACCAAAAAAATATTAAATTATACCTTCCACCACAAAATCGAAAAAAGTTACATAAAAAAAAAGATGTATTAAGAAGAATTGAATTTCAGAAGTGTAAAGTGGGTATAATACGCTAATATTTTTCAAAACTTTAATAATCATTTTAAGGAATACAAAACTTTGATGAAAATTATGCCTTTTGGCTTATTCCCCATACAAGATTTATAACTAAAATTTGCAGAACATATGCATAGTTTTATGCCCATTTTTTACTGAGACAGATTTTCCTTTATAGCCAGGCACAAACTTCAAACACTAGTTACTTCACCATTTATGAACCGCTATTTTTCAAGTAATACAACTTGAATCAGTCTTTAACAGCTTTCGCCCAATTCATTTCTTGATCCAGTGATGTTTTTTCAACTTTCACAGATATTATATGATGGACGGAAGTCTATTGTATATTTTCAGATTAGTGCGTGTCTTTTGTGAATTTTAAATACAAACGTTTTAATGACAAATCTCAACAATTCGACACAATCATCGCTCTACTTTCCTTACAGAATATACCACTAAACATAACAATATAATTAAAAAATAATCACATACCAAACTTTCATATAACAAATTCAAAATTCTATATTTGGCCAATAAATTTGAGTTTCTGTCGGCTACTTGAAAAGTCTAGTACAAAATTTTGTATTCAATTAAATTGATTTACTGTTCAAAATAAAAAGCACCCAAAAGCACTAAATGAAAATGCCAGAAAGCACACAAGTTGGTCTTTTTTTGAAAAGGCACCTAAAAATGCAATTTGGTTTGACTTTTTTAGAAATCAAAAAGCACTAAATTTGAGTGCTAAAGCACAAATGAGGAACACTGCCATAAAGTATATATATTTATAGGTCGTGGTAGAAAATTTCTGAGTCCGATCATAAGCATGTCGTCCGTCCCATCTGTTGAAATCACAGCTAGCTTGCGAAACGAAACAAAGCTATCCGACATTGGAAACTATGACACAAGTTAGTTTGTTAATGGATGTTAGGTCGGATGGTATTGCCAAAATGGGCCATTATACGGTTCACTTTACGTAGTAGCCCCCATATAAACGGACCCCCACAACTTTTCTTTAACAACGAATTGCAAAAATTGGTCAACATCGATCCATAATTTATATAGCCCCATATAACCGATCCCAGATTGGCTTGTCAGAGCTACTAGAGAAGCCAAATTTCATTTGATTCGGCTGAAATTTGCGTAGATGGTGTTGGTCTTCTAAAAACATGCAAAAAATTGGCTTTCACCATCGGTCAATAATTATTAATTATAGGCCACCCAATATAAAAACCGATCCCCAGATTTGGCTTGCGGAGAGCTCTAAGAGAAGAAATTATCATCCGATCCGGCTGAAATTTGGTTACATGGTGGGGATATATGGTCTCTAACAACTATAGCGAAATTGGTCTACATCGGTCAATAATTAAATATAGCCCCATATAAAACGATCCCCGATATTGGCATTTGCGGAGCTTCTAAGAGAAGCAAATTATCATACGATACCGATGAAAATTTTGGTGCACTGTTTAGTAATTATGGTCTTAAAACTATGCAAAAATTGGTCTACATCGGGTCAATAATTACATATCACCCCCATATTAAAACCGATCCCCGATTTGGCTTGCGGAGCCTCTTAAGGAGAAGAAAAATTTCATTCGATCCGAGCTGAAATTTGGTACATGTGTTAGTAATATGGTCTTTAACAACTATGCCAAATTTGTCTACTCGGTCAATATTTTACATATAGCCCCCATATAACGATCCCCCGATTTGCTTTGCGGAGCTTAAGAGAAGAAAACTTTTCATCCCAATCGGGCTGAAATTTGGTACATGGTTTAGTATATGGTCTCCTAAAACTATGCAAAAATTAGGTCTACATCGGTCAATAATTACGATATAGCCCCCATATAAACCGATCCCCCGATTTGGCTTGCGGAGCCTACTAAAGAGAAGAAAAAATTCATTCGATCCGGCTGAAATCAAAAATTGGATCCACAATTGGTCCATAATATATATATAGCCCCCATATAATTATTGAACCAATGTGGAACAAATTTATTGATTTCAGGCCGTGATCGAATGAGATTTTTTCTCTTAGAGGGCTCCGCAAGCCAATCGGGGGATCGGGTTATATCATGGGGCTTATATGTAATTATTGACCGACTGTACGGACCAATTTTTGGCATAGTTGTTAGAGAAGACCATATACTAACACCCATGTTACCAAATTTCACGCCCGATGGGACTGAAATTTTCTTCTCTTAGAGGCTCGAAGCAAATCGGCGGCGATCGGATCTTTTGGGGGCTATATGTAAATAATTGACGATGAAATAGACCAAATTTTTGGCCATAGTTGTTAAATGACCATTATACCTACAACACCATGTACACAAATTTCAGCCGGGATTCGAAATGAAATTTTCTTCTCTTTTTAGAGGCTCTGCAAGCCAAATCGGGGATCGGTTCTATTATGGCGGGCTATATTTTGTATTATTGACCGATGGTGACCAATTTTTGCATAGTTGTTAGGACAATATCACATAACACCAGTGTACCAAAATATTCTCCGGAGTATGAAATTTGCTTCTCTTAGAAAGCTCCGCAATGCCAAATCGGGGGAATCGGTTATATGGGGGCTATCATGTAATTGACCGATGTAGACCAATTTCGCCAAGTTGTATATGAGACCAATATACTCACACCATGTACCAAGATTTTTCAGCACGGATCGTGATGGAAATTTTTCTTCTGTCCTTAGAGGCTCCGCAAAGCCAATTGGGGATGTTTATATGGGGCTTATATTAATTGTATGGACGATGTGAACACAATTTTTGCATGGTTTTTAGAGACCACACCACTGTACAAATTCAAGCCGAATCAAAAATGAAATGTTGTTCTTCTATAGAGGCTCTGCAAAGCCAAAATTACTGGGGTCGGATTTATTATGGGGGCCTATATAATAATTATGATCGAATGGATTACAATTTTTGATCGTTGTTAAAAAGAAAGTTGTGGGGGTCCGTTAAATGGGGGCTAATACGTAAAGTGAACGATATGGCCCATTTGCCAATACCATCCGACCTACATCAAATAACAAACTACTTGGCTGTCACAGTCTTCAAGGTCCGATAGTGTTCGTTCGGAAGCTAGCTTATTTCAACAGAAATGGACGGCAAGACGAAACATGCTTTAGATCGACTCAGAATTTCACACGACCAATATAATATATATCTATATCATGGACAGTGTTGCCAATTTGGTGCTTTCTAGCACCAAACTTTAAGTGCCTTTAGTTGAATTCTTCTAACAAAGCACAAATTTGCATTTTAGTGCCTTTTCAAAAAAAGCACAACTTGGTGCTTTCACTGGCATGTTCAATTTAGTGCTTTTGGTGCTTTTTTTTATGTATTGAACAGTTATTAACGGTTAATTGATACAAAAATTTTGACTAGACTTCAGAGCCGAAGAAAACTCAAATTTATTGCCAAATATAGATTGATGTTAATGGAAGTTTGGTATTGATTATTTTTTATTAATATATGTTTAGGGTATTCTGTAGGAAGGTGAGCGATGGGTGATGAATTTTTAATTGTCATTAAAAACGTTACTGTATTTAAATTCACAACAAGCAGCACAACTGAAATAAGCAATAGGACTCCTAATCCAGTAATATTATATTTTGAAAGTTGGAAAAACAATCACTGAATAATCAAAATGAATTGGGCGAACGCGTTAAATGATCAAGGTGTTACTTGAATTACGGTTCATAATGGTTGAGGTACTAAGTTTGAGTTGCCGCATAAAGTGAAAACTATGTCTCAGTAAAATGGGCATAAACTATTGCAGTTATTTGCTGCAATTTATATATAACTTGATGGCGGAATAGCACCACCAAGCAAATTTTCACAAAGTATATGTATTCCTTAAATGATTTATTAAAGAAAAGTAATTCGTGAAAAAATGGACTATTTTTATATTTTTAGCGGCCTAAACTCGATCTTATACCCACTTTAACTTATTAGAAATCTCAATTCACAAAAGTTCTAATACATCTTCAGATTTTTTTTTAGGTAGTAGAGCATTTAATTTTTCGATTTATGTGGTGGAAGGTGGTATGTTACAATTTATAATTTTTTTTGCGTGCTTTTTGGCCTTCTGGGGTTGGCAACACTGCTTTATGGAGGTTTAGAACAATATTTCGATGTTTTACAAACGCACATGACAAAGTAAATATACCCCCCATCCTTATGGTTGGAGGGTAATAAAAACTATACTCCTTATTTCTTTCTCCTGGTAATCTAAAAAATAATTCTCAATCTTGGTGACCAGGGTCCAAATGCAATCAGCAAAAAAATTACAATTTTGAGATCACACTCAAAAAAGTGAACCTATATTTCATTTAAGTTAATTTAACTTTATTTAAGTTCAAGGAATTATTATGTTTTGAAGAAAATTCCCTTTATTGTAGCATTTTTTGCGTTGCCTTAGTTAAATGAACTAACTTTATACACAAATGAAGCATAAAGGTTTTACTAAATTTTCGTTTACTTCTCACAAAATAGATCATGATTTCTTAAAATTTATAACTTGTTATACAAATGATGTCCACCTTGAAACTTTGCTGTAACTTTAATTTAAATTACAATTATATTGAAAATATTAAAAGTAAAATAAAATTAAATTAAATTTGATTTAATTCAAAACAAGGTTTATTATTAATATAAAAAGTTATGTTATTTCTTCTTAAGAAACTTTTTTTATTACAAAAAAATTGCTCCTTTATAGTCGCTTATCCAATTTAGTTGGCATTCATTCTTCCATATATTTGGCAATTATTTTTTCTTTAGCGTATAATCTACAAGAGTATAAACTGCAAGAGTTGAGTTGAATATCCAAACCTGAGCAATACTCGGAACAAATTACTGTTAGAATTTCGGGTTGTTCAACCTTTTATGTACTATTCTACGTAAATTGCAGTACGTGCATGCACGAATAAAATTTTTATTGTCCGAAAAGCGTCATTTTTATTTCGCGTAATCGAAGAAAGGAATTTTCTATTCTTTTTATTATGAACCCACTCCCTCGCCTTTCCTCTCCCGCCATTTCTCTTCCTCACTATCAATGCAAGACATATACATTAACATATATTAAACACACCAAAGACTTTAGCTAAAGTTGGTTTTTGCCTTTTACAAAGGCTGCTTTAAGCGTATCACTTTCACCATATAGCACACAATTACTTGTATCTCCATTTTATTTATATTGCTCTGCTCTCTTTACCGATTACACAAAAATAGTCTGCGTGATTCTTATAACCTCACCCCAAATATAAATGAGTACTCTTATTTGAATGATGGCTTGGTGAGATGTTGTGTGTTTTTGCGTTTTGTTTCCTCACTTTGCATTAGGCCTATCTCCGTTTAGAGTATAAAATTTAAATGGACTTTTTTCACAAATTGTCCTTAAAAATGTTATAAATTTATTTTCAAACATAATGGTCCTGATACAAATAGGCTCGGATTGGTTTTACAAAGTAATTGTTGCCTTTGGCGGTAAACTTCCCCGCGTTGGTAGTTAGTAACATAACATTCTCTATTATTATGTGGTTTGGTTTAATGGCATATTCTAGGAAGAGGAAATTATGCTACCCAAAATAAATCCCTTGCCATGTGTTTGCGTTACCGACTGTGCGTTTGTAAATCATGGGATTTATTACTGCGGCAAGAGAGAAGAGAGAGAGGGGGTCAAGAATGAGTTTTTAGTGTTTGTGGGACTTGAATATATAATTTGCAATTAATGGATGGCTGTAATGCGTGAGGCCGTATGTGGGAATACGATGACGTGGGATTTTCATTTGAAAATGACAATTTCCCATATCAGTTTATATAGTTCTTGATGAAATTGTACTATACAGGAAAATCGAGCAAACAACATTTATACAGAGTTAAGGGGAATTATTTATACACTATTATGTGCGACAGTTGAGACTTTTTATTGTCACTTTAGCATTAGTGCTCAAATGGCAATAGGAGACAATGGACTAGTGTTTACTTTAATTTCTTTCACATATCGATTAGCAGTATATGAAGGGCCAGTAGAAATTATTTCCTAACTTTAATTTAAACTTGCCAAAATTTACTTAAATGGAAATTAGAATTAAAGTATAAGTGAATAAATGAAATCTAAAATAATTGTTGATGTAAATTCAAAAACAAAAAAATATATATACCTCGTAAGCTAATTAAATATTTTTTTGTTTAAAATATTTTAATACACTATACGCAAAAAATCACTGTATTTGGAAAACGTGGTTCTGAAAACCGATTTTTCTCTATTTTTCTTGTTCTTGTATTATTTTTTACTTTCTTCGAAAAATATTTAAACTTTTAATCACCAAACAAATTGTTTTACAAAATTTTTTATTTTTGCATATTTAAAAACAAGTATATACGGCCGTAAGTGCGGTATGGCCGAATCTTATGCTACCCATGGATTTGGTATAACTTCTACGAAAGACTTGTCATCCACAATCGGAATTAATTGTGTTTGGTATCTTTAAAACTTTATAGATACATGTTTTCTAAATATTGTGAGTTAGTCCATACGTCGGTACACGCAAAGAAAAAAAAACGCTTTCTGGAAAACGATGTTTACCGAAAACGTTTTCTATTTTTGTTAGAGTTTTTGAATTGCTTCGAAAATTTTAAACTTTTATCACCAAAAAAATTTCGTTTGTTACAAAATTTTTTATTTTTTCAAATAAAATAAAGTTATTTTCTGACATAACAACAACAAGATCCATTTCGTTAGTATATCAAACACTGTTCTTATTCTGAATTCTAGGTCTTTGAATAAGAACATTTTACAGTTTCATAAATTTAATATAGTCACAATGTTGAATGATTGAACTTTTTTTGGAATCTTCCGAAATTATATCTGGAAATATTATAAAAAAAAAACAAAAGCAAAAAAAAACTTCTGGCGAAGCAGGGATCGAACCCACGACCGCTTTGGCATGAGAGTCGGAGCGTAGCTACCACTGCTCCACGGTTCCAAACTAAATGGTTTGTTTCTGCGATAGTCCTGTTAAATAAACTTTGTTTTAGTGTTCGGTTTCGTGAGCGCCGCAAGCTATGCTATATAAATATAACTTTATGGATAATTATCTAATTGCATGACCATAAACAGGGGTTACATAGCTCAGTGGTTAGCTCGTGTTGGCTTTACAAATGTGCATGGTCGCGCGTTCGATTCTCTGTCAGCGCGAAAGATAAAAAAAATTTTTAAAATTTATAAAATCGTATAATTTCTTCTCATTGTTTGGCTATTTACAGGAAAAGGTCGTATAAGAACTAAAATCCTCGTGCGATGCTGGAAAGATGTTGAGGGCAAAGTGCATAGCAAGAAATAAGGTTTTTTTTGAGCTTAGTCTTTATGAAATTGTTTTTTACATCTTGGAAAAGAATAAACGGTTATCACAAAAAGTATATACTTTTTCTTCCAAATACACTTCCTTATACAGCTGAAAAAGCAAATGAGAAAACGAACTTTTGTTTGTCTAAAATTTCGTTTGGAGGAAAGAATTATTTTTTTTGCGTGTATATATTAGACAAAAAAAGGTATATATGGTAAGTCTAACAAATAATTACGAAATCGATTATGGACTTTTGCACAGGTAACGTAGAGGAGCCAGAATTCATATGGAGGGTCGCTTATATGTGGGCTTAGTACACAAATCTTATGGAACTTGATTATAGTACCACTTTTTGTCCGGGATGCGGCTTTGATCTGTCGCCCGCTGGGTAACTCTCTGTGATGGCGACTGTATTATTGAGAGGTATTATATAACTTTAGACCGGCCACATATACTTTAGAACAAATGTACCAAATTTCAACTGAACTCGGAATGAAAATTTGCTTCCTACCGAAGTGGCTTCCAAAACCAACACATCATCAGGGATCGGTTTATACTGGGGGGCTATACATTATAGCTTGATGTGGCTGATTAAATGGAACCACTTTTGGCATGGCTTTGTTAAATTAATCATCTGTACTAATTCACGCTACCAAATTTCAACCGAAAATCGGAATATGGAATTTTGCTATTCAAGGGGCTCCGGAGGTCAAAATCTTTGTGGATCGGTTTTATGGGGGCTATATATATAATTATTGGACCGATATTCGACCAATTTTTGCATGGTGTTTGAGTCATATATTAAACACCACATACCAAATTTCACGAATCGGTTGGATTTTGCTCATTCACCGAGGCTCCGGGAGGTCAAATCTGGGGATCGGATTATATGGGGGCCATATATTAATTATAGACCGATTACGGACCAATTTTTGCATGGTTGTTAGCAGACCAACATACCGAACACCATGTAGCAAATTTCAGCCGGATCGGATGAAATTTGCTTCTCTTAGCAGGCTCCGCAAGCAAATCTGGGGATCCGTTTATGGGGCTATCATATAATTATGAACCGATGTGGTCAATTTTTTGCATGGTTGTTAGAGACCATATACCAACATCATGTAGCAAAATTTAACCGGATCGGATGAAATTTATTTCTCTTAGAGGCTCCGAAAGCCAAATCGGGGGATCGGTTTATATGGGGGCTATATATAATTATTTACCGATGTAGACCAATTTTTGCATGGTTGTTAGAGACCATATACTCACACCATGTACAAAATTTCAGCCGGAGCGGATGAAATTTGCTTCTCTTAGAGGGTCTGAAAGCCAAATTTGGGAGTCCGTTCATATGGGGGCTATACGTAAAAGTGGACCGATATGGCCTATTTGCAATATCGTCCGACCTACATCAATAACAACTACTTGTGCCAAGTTTCAAGTCGATAGCTTGTTTCGTTCGGAAGTTAGCGTGATTTCAACGGAGGGACATGCTCAGATCGACTCAGAATTTCACCACGACCCAGAGTATATATACTTTATGGGGTCTTAGAGCAATATTTCGATGTGTTACAAACGGAATGACAAAGTTAATATACCCCATCCTATGGTGGAGGGTATAAAAATAAGTTTTGATCCAAAAACACAGTCCATTTCATTTATATCAAGCACTGTTCTTTTTTGACTTTACGAGTAAGTCTTTAATAAGACACATTTTAAAGTTTCATAGTAATGTAATGTGGAATATCTTTTCGGAATCTTCCGAACATATTTGGAAAATATGTAAAAAAGAACCTTTCGTGTTCGGTCGAAGCAGGGGTTGAACCCACGACCATTGGTATTGGTAAGATGTGCATGTTAACCATTGTTCCATGGTGGCCAAGTAAATATTTGTTTCTGTTAAATAAAGTTTCTTTTATCGGCCCGTGTGCGCCGAAAACTATGCTATATAAATATAACTGCTTGACGGCGTCGCTTGTGCGTTGACAGCCACGTGTGTGGCTTACAATTGTATGTTTGCAGGTTCGTTCTAACTACTAAACTATAAGTTGTAGCTTAACCAACAGAAGGAAAAGAATGTTTGTCAAATTTATTTGGCAAAGCCTTTTTTCGAAGGTTCAAGTGTGGTTCAAAGTGTGGTTCATTGTTGGGTTTAATGAACTGCCTGAATTTATTCTGATAATTGGTTGAATAGTTTTGCTGCAGTAAGAGGATGCTGATATGAGGAATGTGGTAATTCCGAAACGTGCGTCCATCCAACCATTTTGCAGTCTATAGGAGGCTTTGTCCAAATAAATTTGACAAACATTCTTTTCCTCTGTTGGTAAAGCTACACTTGTTTTGTTGCTTTAAAGAACAAAACCAACAATAAACAAAACAAAACGAATAAATTAAAAATATTTAATTTAAAATTTTTATTATTTTAATTTTATTTACACCAATATCTAGTGAACGTCCAGGTCTCACTCATTTGATAGAGAATATAAAGCTGGGGCATGCATTTCTAAACTTGTGAAATTTAAATACGAGAAAATAGAATTCAAATTAATTAAAATTATTTAAAATTTTTATTATAAAAATTTTAAGTACATACCAATTTAATCTAATTTCATTTAAAAATTCCATATTTCACGCACATGGTATATTCATTTTACATTTACACGTTTCTGCTCATAGAGGTTTCTTATGTTAAATTACATTAACGGAGATTATTCATGTTAAATACTCATTACAGTGTTAAGTAATCTTTGCGTTGCTTGTGATCATTTACAATAACAACAGCTTTAACTCTCTTGCTATTATTAGTTATGTTCACTCACTCACAAACTCAATTGTACTTGAGTAGCATTGTATAGATTTGTCTCTTGCTCTCAATAGTATTTTTTTACATCACTCTCAATTACTCCCTGCACTTTTAACCAATTACAATGCGAGATGATTTGAGTGATCTCGTCATTAACTACTTAACAAAACACACTTTAATTTGACGAGTTTCGTGTTTGAAAATTTTGTAGCAAAAAAAAATCTGCAATGTGGCCACACTCTGTTTACATGTTTGTCAAAATTTTCTATAGAAATTAAATTTTGACAACATTTTCTATAGAAATAAATTTTGACAAAATTTTCTATAGAAATACATTTTGTTCACAATTTTCTATAGAAATAAATTTGTCACAAAATTTCATTAGAAAATAATTTTGTCAAAATTTCTATAGAAATAAAATTTTTGACAAAATTTTCTATAGAAAATTACAATTTTGTCACAATTTTTGTAGCAATAAAATTTTGAACAATTTTCTATGGAAATTCTATAGAACATAAAATTTGACAAAATTTAGTTGAATAAACATTTTAACATTTGTTATGGAAATAAAATTTTGACAAAATTATCTACAGAATAAAATTTTGACAAAATTTTCTATAGAAATAAAATTTTGCCGTTTTTACTTTTGTTTGCGTTTGATAGTTTGAGACTCATTGGAAGAACATTACATAAGAGAAGAGAGTGAGTTTAAGCTATACCATCAATGGCAATTTGCATGCATATATCTATGAGAGAAGTGTTGTGGATTGTTGTTTGTATTAGGTTTTAGAGATTAAATACAAGCATATGGATGGAGGTAGTTTGAAAGTTAATTTTTAATATGAGAAGCCACTGATATATATCACAGAATACTGTAGCGCTAGCGTCGTATCATCCAATTAAAATCTATGTATTTCATTGGAGCGCAAATAAACATAGTGTTGCCATTGTTTTACAAGCCTAAAAATGAGTTAAAGTTATTCTCCTCGATAGTTAAATATAGTTAAATTACCCTCAGTTATTGATCTATGCTATTTCTTGCTTGGTTTTTCTTATTCTGTACTATATTTAAGCTTAGTTTAAATTATTTCTATTTAATTAATATTTTTACTATAACTAATTATATTACAGCATACAAAATATTTGCCTTTTAATGTTACATATACACGTTATCAAATTCAATTTATCTTTGTTCATTTTTTTTTGTAAAATGTTTTGTTTTAATTTTCAAATTTCATTCAATAAATATATTTTTTCCATAGGAGAAAAAATCAGAAACTACAGTGATTTTCTTATATATTCACCAATTCGATTTTATTTCATTTTAATAATTCACAAAACAGAAACAGCAAAAACATGTCCTTACACATAATCTACATACGATTGTGTGCACATGTCTGAATATTTAATCTCTGTAATAAAATCAGTGATGCGTTTGCTTAGATTAGTGAATTATAGCATTTATGGCTTGTTCGTGAGTGTGAGAGTAAATTAGCGAATAAAACGTAAGAAATGAACATTGGCTATGGGAGAGAATGTGAGTGAAGGTATTAACATTTATGAAATTTATTACGACATTGTAATTTGCAAATACAGAGGGTAATGTCAAAATCACAAAAG
>PGFW01071379.1:0-17172 GCA_003123925.1 Haematobia irritans | reverse complement strand
ACAAGCATTAGTACATACGAGTAATAGTAGGAAACTAGAGAAAGAAAAAAAAAACAAAACTGACATATTCAAATTATGAGAATAGAGAAATACAAAAATAGGAGAAATGGTTCAGTAAATCTCACTATGCACAATAAGAGAAAGGTAAAGGAAATTTAGTCCTTTTAGTTTCAAATTTTTTTAACATGCCAAAAAATGAAATAAAAAATACGAAAATACGATTTTTAGAAGTTGCTCTTTATCCAACCCATTGGAAAAATGGGGATGTTTTGTATTTCACAATATTCATACTTTTTGTAACTAGTTGAGGCTCACACGCTTAATATGAATACTACATTCAGAGATGTCTACTTTCATTTCTTTTAGCAAGATGTCACTTCTCTGATTTGAACCAAATTCTGATAATATTTGCTTCATTATAGACGATGTCAGAAGTTTCATCAAAAAAATCTTTTTTAATAAAACATCCAATTTTAGAAATGAAGAAGTGCTACCTCATCATTTAACTGATTTGTCAATTTGTTCCAGTGACATCCACTCAAACACCACAACAAACAAAAAGACAGGCTCTGTGTTCGCTTTAACCAAGCAATTCCACACTATCGCCAAATACCGAACCAGAGAATGAAGCCGACCCATTTTTGTCGGCGCGGCTTGACATAAATTTTTGCATCCGGCGGCGGCGCTTGACGGCTAAGCCGATTAAATAAGTCTCTTCGGCGGCGGACCAATTATCCATTTAAAATTCAATTGAAGTTATTAGAAATGGTAATGAGATTAGTTGTACAACCAATCGTACAATTCAAATTTACATTTATTCAAATTTTTCTGAGTAAATTTTTGCAAAATGATTTATAACACTTGAAATAGATTGATTGGGGGTGAACGGCTCAAAATTTTGACTAAAATTACTAATTATTAATAAAGTTTTTTGATAGTAAACCAATATTTTGATTAATTGGCGGCTAAATTTTGGGTCGAGATGGAGCCGACATATTCGGCGGCGGCGTCACTGGCAAAAAATGGCCCGCGGCGGACTGAAATCGGCGGCGCGACTCGGCGGCTTCAATTCTCAGTGAACCAACACACTCGAACATGAAACCATCGATTGCATATTTTTGCAAGAATTAAGCTTATTTTTAGACTTGCCAAAAACCATCTAGCACCCCCGATTCAGAGAACAATTAGGAATTACCGACTGATGTTTGTTTTGTCATATGACAATTTTATTAAAAAACAATAAACATATCTGTTTTTATAAGGTTTTGTCGCATTTAAATCCTGATCATAGATCTGAAAATAAATAAACAACAACAACTGTAAGTTAAAATATGCGTTTATTTTTGTTTTTCGACAAAAACCAATACTCGAAATATTTGTTTTGTAAAATAATGGTCAGTTACACAAACCTTATGTGGACTTATGTTGTTTTGTCAAAAGTATCATACAAGTATTTCGATTTTATTTTACAATATATGACGAGATATGTTGTTTTGTCAAAATTAAACTTAAAAAATTCCCGACTTATGTTGTTTTCACCATTCTATATCTCCCGATCTAGGGTCAGCTATTGAAAATCTAGTAAACACAGAAAGATGGCGCCTACACACAACAACATAACAATTTTTGCAGACCAAATATTAACAAATACCCACACTATAAATTGTACTCTTTGTGTAAAATTTATGCCAAGATGCAAACGAAAAATAAAATAAGAAAATATCATCACATTTGATTAAAAGTCTTTGTTTTTTCGGGGGAGCGGAGCATCTTCTCTCTTTTTAAAGTAAAAAATCAAAGTGAAAACATGGCAGTACATTTTTGATATTTTGAAGTTGTATATCATAATAGTTGAGGTAAGTTTCGGACTGAAATTGAGACAGGTTTTGTCGAAGTTTGGTTGGGAAGTGTCACAGCCTCCCTTTCGGAATAGTAGGAGAGACGCTTCTATGGTGACGCTAAACCGCCGGATGGCCAGGGTGATAGAAAAACACCAGAGTGAGAAGGATAGCGAATCGAGTGGCGACAAGAAGCATCCGGTCCCCAGGGTGTTGAAGGCGATGATGGAGTGAACTGAGAGGCTGGAGGAAGATGCTGATGGTGGGTAAAGGTATTGATAGTGCGGCTCTACGAGGGCGCTTGGTCCTGGTGTCATCAAGGAAGTCGGTAGAGACATGGGCAGTTGTAACTAAGGGTAAGGGTGAATCAGCCTCGGCTGACGTGGTGGAAGAGGTGTGTCCGACGAGGGATTGTGGCGTCATCAACGGAGCCGAGCAGTCTGTAGCTTTGATGGGTACTGAGGAGCTGGACAATCAGATGTGTGAAATGTGGGCAAATCACAACTGAACGGAGACGTAGGTATCGAAGGAGATACGTAAACAATGAGAAAATGTTTAAAGGGGGAACCAGCGGAGAGAGGGGCAAATAGAGGTAAGTACAGGTATTCATAGAAAGGAGACATAATGGAAAGAACTTTATTACTATGACTAAAATTTTGATAAGACTAGACTTGCTGGGATTCTGCATTTCCACTGGCGTTAATGCTATGAAAAATGAGACTGCGGGTTTTATAATTTCAAAATTTGTTTTTCTTATCATCTTAGATTGTGTTGCAATGTTATGGGGAACTTGAAGTCCACACTGACGACAATGAGTAGCTCAGTTTTGTTGCGCGCTAGGGACTCAATCGCTTTTGGATACAATCGTTTCAAATGCTTTTGAATTCAGACTTTGTCTAACCTTCGTTGAAAAGTGAACAATAGAGGAAACTAAAGGTGCAAAAAATAAGTAAGAACGTCTTTCACGACATATACATTGGCAAATTCTGGACAACACATGCGATTCCATTTCCTTTGAAAGCATTATAAATAGGATTTGCTCAAAAATGAGAGACGATAATGAAATGCCAGAACAGTAAGAATTAGTCCAGATATTCTTCGGTATCTTAGCAACGATCATTTTTTTTTATTTTAATGCCGGAACTATGTTCATGTCTTAGTTCGAAGAGAAATTTTAAAAAATCAATTATTTTGCACATAAGAAAGCGGTGTTTTAGTTAGGTAATGGGAGGCGCCTACTTTAACAGGCGAGGCGATAATTGAATTATGTTATTACAACCAAACCACACACCATCTCCTAGCTCCTTTATTTGAAAATAAGAAGAAGAATGTGGGCAATTATTTATTTTAGAAAATGGTGAAAAATACAATACAAATCTAACAAATAAGCTTCACTATATGAAACCAAATGATTTTATTTATATTTATTCAAGCACATATTTTATTTCACATACATAATTCAGCGATTCAAATATATCATATGTCGTGTTTTCTGATGGTATAATGGTTGGTGGTTTGCTTATTAAAAAACATTTTATTTTTCCTTTTTTGCAATCTGATCTGCTACTCCTTTAGATCCGTTTGCGTTTTAAACCCACACAAATGTTTTAATAAATAAATTATTTCTTAATTCACTTTGCGCAAACTGGGCGCGCATGCTATAAACGTCAGTTTTTCAACTCTCGAAAAAAAAAACAAAGTCAGCCACAAATGTTTTGTATGGAGTTTCAAGGCGAAAACCGAACAGAGTACCGGCCTTTTCATATGACCTTATTTTGAGTTTGAAGAGGAGTTATTTAACATCCCTCGTATGAAACGACTAAGGTATGTAACGCACAAACGCTGTTTTACACTGGTTCTTTAATTCGAAATGCGACATTCGACAATCTGGAAAAGTCATTGAGTAGCGAACAGTTTCAAGGAGCTAGAGACCGTGCGTCCAGTCAGCTATAAAGTATATTAGAAGATCTGTTACACGAAGTGGTTTACCAAGTACGAAACCTAAGACGTATATTTCACTTCAATTCTCCTTCGACTGTAGCTTCAGCTCACAAAATTCCGCGATTTTGTTATTCGGGACTTCAGATACGACAATGATACCAGTGTAGCCGGACAATATGGAAGAATAACCGATATAGAACGACCTGTACATCGACCATTCGATGCAGGCCTCATGGTATTATATAAAAGAAAACTCAATGTTATTCTATAGCAAAATATACATTTTTAATTTTCCTTTGGCAATTGATCTGGCTACTCCTATTGATCCTTTGCGTTTTAAACCCACACAAATAGTTTTAATAAATAAATTATTTCTTAATTCACTTTGCAAATGGCGCAATGCTAATAAAACGTCAGTTTTTTTCACTCGAAAAAAAAAAAACAAAGTACCACAATGGTTTGTATGGAGTTTTCAAGGCGAAAACGAACAGAGTAACCGGCCTTTTCCATATGACCTTAATTTTGAGTTTGAAGAGGAGTTAATTTAACATCTCGTATGAACGACTAACGTATGTAACGCACAAACGCGTTAGCACGATTCTAATTCGAATGCGACAAAATCGACATCTGGAAATTAGTCATTTGAGTAACAACAGTTTCAGAGCTTAGGAGACGCGTGGCCACTCAGTCACTATAGTATATAGAAGAAGATCTGTTACACAAGTGGTTTATCCAAGTACGCAAACTACAGACGTAACTATTTCCTTTATTTCTCTTCGACTGTAGCTTCAGCTCACAAAATTCCGGCGATTTTTAATTTCGGGACTTCAGATAACGACAATGATACCATGTGTCCGGACAGATATGGAGAATACCGATCATAGAAGACCTGTACATCGGACTCCCACTTCGGATGCGCCCTATGGTTTATATTAAGAAAACTAAGCCTTCTTGAGGGAATTGAATTCAATTAGGAATACAAGCGTCAATCCAAAATTGTATTTTCTTATCCGAAAAGCTTAAAAGACCTGAATATATCGTACGACGGAACAGGAAGGCGTTCTGGTTTTTTATTTAAGTGGATCACACTCACCAGAGATTGCAGTGCCCACTTGAACATTTAATGGGCAAATGTTTTGAAATTTTCCTTTATTGTAAAAATGTAAGACTGTGCTTGATGTAGCACCTAGAATCCAAAACCTGACTTATCCTAATTTGAAGACTGCAATGATTAGGGAATTTTTGGACGCTGGAGAAGTGACCGTAAAGTGAAGTATGTGAGGATTTTCGACAGAAAACACACATACAAAGGAGACCTATAACGAATTCCATTCTACAGTTGTTCGAATGAATCAACGTCTACAGACCCCTTTACTAGATTTATCCATGTTTGACACAAGAAAAATGTTAACCTGACCTGAAAATAATGCTTTTCATTTCTAATCCCCAAGACTTGAGTGAGCTTAGGGATAAAGCTCGACGCATTATAAACGAGATCAAATCACAACCGGCGAATTAGACCTTCCGCATTCGACATGTAAACGAGCTTGTAGCTGAGAGTGAAGGTAATACTTCCGAGGATGAAACTGAAACTGGTCGAGATCAATGGAAAAAGACTTGCTTATAAATTATAGGGTAATAGCCTTTCGGCGTTTTGTAAATGGGACGCTCAAAGATCGGGTATTTATATATTTAGATGACCTTCTTTGTTTGGTAGTCCCAGACTTCGAGACCCGTATGAACCATTATTGTCTTTTTTGCACTATTCTTACTTAAGAAAGTTACTCATTATTTTCTAGTCAAATTATTATTTTAATTTATGTCCACACTGCTGGAAACAAGAAAAATCATATCGATTTGAAGGAAAATTGAAATGGTTCCGCGAAATTTCCAAAATTGGTTTGGAAGACACACACTACAACTCATATAAGAAAATTGTAGATAAATTGGGAAACTACATCAAGTTTGGACAATTTTCAAAGCAGTCAGGCCGAATTCAAAACGATTAAGTCCAGAGGGATGCAAAGGCGAATTGTTTTCACAGTCAACAAAAAAAATTCTGGCACAAAGTGCAGTGGAGATTGCAAAAAGATCACAATAGAGACAGAGAAGACCGTAATATGTAATTTGTGAAATTACATATTCCAAAATGAATTCAAATTGAATTCACACTATTATTTTTATGTTACTCAGTGAACATTTGAAAAACAGTTTTTCATTTTCATTTCATTCATTTGATTTGGATTTTCAGTACAACAAGATACTAATCTTTATAAATTTTAGTACTAAATATGCATTGTTATAAATAATATAGCAAGGATAAATCATTCAACTATTATTATCAATATTTAAGTTTGAATAGGTGAAATTAACAATAAAAAACTAAAAAATTTTAACGTATTAAAAAAAAAAAAAAAAAAAAAAAAAAAAAAAAAAAAAAAAAAAAACAAATATATTGTTACCTTTTTTATTGAGGCGTGTTTAATAACCCGATAATTAAAACATAGTTCTTTTCAAATAACTAGAATATGAAATTTATTTGTTTAACTGATAGGTTTCACTATTTGCTCTAACGATGTGTACTGTAGTAAACTTTAGCCTACGACTGACTCGACAGAATCTCTCCGCTAGGGGTTGTATATACCGAGATATGAGCGATTTCGATGTTCTCGCTAAATTGGGCCTAGCAACCTTCTAGATTAATCTACTACTATCTGGTCCACATATTTATCGGCTTATGTGCATTGTCTTGCTATCTATAGCTTTCTATCGGGCGGTTATTGTATAAGGTGATATGGCACACATACTTTTAGGCTTATGCTAATAATCTAGTACATTCTACTATCCTGGTAGAATGTCGTGCAGGCATAACAATAAGTGATTATGGTCATAATTACTTACAAATGTAAGTAAACAAAAAGGCGTTACTTTTAGCAATCGAACGATTTGAAAACTAAGAACACAAAGATGTTTAGGAAAGTACCTAGAAAATAACAGAAATGACTCTAACAAGTTAATTGACGTAATTTTATGCGTTACAATTTGAAATTTCAATTAACGGAGAACTAATTTAAATTAAACTTAAATCTAGAAATATCACCGTTCGTAACACTGCCTCCCGCTTAAGGCCTGTTCCCGTCCCGAATAGGCAAGACTCCGTTCCGTATGGAGCCCAACGTTCCAGGTGAACGACTTTCATGCTTTTGACCTTGTCTTTTTTGAATGGCGGTATACTTTAACATCATTAAATGGCTTCTTGATGGTTTTATATGGGCCTTCCCACTGTGTTGCAGTTTAGGACACTAAACGGCTTCCTTCGTTGCGGGTTGAATAGCAGAACGTCAGTTTGTCCTTCTTAAAGCCGTCAGTGTTACGCTGCCAGTGGAATCATATCTTCGCCTTCATTCCTGTCTGCTGACCATTTTTATTTTGTTTCGCACGGATTCGGAAGCTTCACCAAAATGTGTTTTGGTATATCGTTACTTGGTTTGCTTCGATGGCGAGCTCATTAGTGTAGCGCCGAAATATCAAATCTCCGGGGCAAACTTTCCAATTCTGTTCCGAATAGAACCTGGGCTCGGTGTTCGCCCAGGCTATAACGACAGCAAAACTTGGGTTATATGCTCGTCCAGTCTCGTTGGGCAGTTATCAACCACCTTTCGAAGATGTTTTTCCAAGGGTGCGAATTACCTTCTAACCATGCCATCAGACTGTGGATGCAATGGCGTAGTCGCTTGTTTTCTTGAATGGGCCAAGTGGAGTCACAGCACTCGCTTTGAATATGGCCCGATTCAAAATTTCTTCCTTGGTCTGAGTAATATCTCGGTCCGGCACACCGTAGCGACATATCCAGCATTCTTGTCCGACTACATCTAGGGATGCCAGACGTGCTCTTTTAAAGAGCACATGTGCTCTTTTTTACAATATGTGCTCATTAAAACAAGGTATCAAAAAGAGCACGCAAAAGTGCTTATTTTTAGTTAAGTACTCTTTTTCGTGCTCTTTTTATGCTTCAACCGGGACAAAAATATTACTCAACGCGATTCAAATAAATGGTATAAAGTAAATGAAGCATACGTAAATGTCCACACTACGAGATTTTTCCTACGCCGTTATTTTTCCTAATTATATAGTTGTTTTACTTTATATATGCAGAGTCGAAGAAGAGCATGTCGATGTTTGGCTTCTTCACTTTGTACTCTGTTCTAAATGTAAACAAACTTCGCTTTGCATAACATTTTTTCACGAAAAACACCAAAAAACTGACTTACAACAGTATTGGTAAGAAAATTAGCTTGACGTTGAAAGTGGGTTATCTTTATGTTTATAGTTATGAATCTTTTTGGTTATGTTTAAAATGAATTAATCTTTCAATAAATTGGAATTAAATGTTTTTATTTTATTTGAAAAAGTGTGCTCTTTTTTTCGTATGTGCTCTTTTTATAAGCTGAATGTGCTCTTTTTGCCTCTTCAAAATCTGGCTCCCTTAACTACATCTACAATCGCCTTCGCCTCTTGGTTAGGAATGGCATAAACTTCTGGCCACTTGCTGGAGTCGTCCATGACCACAAGGACATATCGATTTCCAGAAATCAAACTTACGGCTGCCTATATCTTGCATAAGACCTGCTATTTTCGTCTTGGCCCTTTCGCCTTTATGCCACTTCATTCAACAATTTGCGCACCCATTCGCAATAGATTTCTGGCATCCAACCCAAGTACACATCGTTGCTTTCACTTTCTCGGCTGTTTTGGTTATTCCTAAGTGACCACCTCCACTAGGTCCATTGTGGAATTCCGTCGAAACATGCCTTTACGCATGAATCTGGCAGGCGGGGATTTTTTAATCAAGTTTGCGGCTATTCTTGCCATCTTCACTTTCACACTTACGTTGTAGGGTTCCGTTGACCAGACATAGACTGTCCCATTGAGCCCAGTATAATTTCATTAGTGGACTTTCGGCTGCGATGTCTTTCTTGCTAGGTTTCTTATATTCCTCCCTTGCCGAAATAATTTTTCTCAAGGTGGGTCTTTGCGCTGTTTCTGCTTGGCCAGTCCGCTCCCAGATTCGCGACGTGCAACAGCCGGATAATGCAACGTTTCTTCTTATGTTCGCTTCTCGAGCAGTGTTTGGCATTCGACAATTACAAGGCTCGATCCGTGACAAGGCGTCGCGCGTTGCCGTGTTTGCCACGATTTTCTATGGGCTTGCGATACTGAAATCTCATACGCTTTGGAGTCTTTTCCATCGCGCACGTGCCAAGCATGAGGCTTGCCGGCTTCGTTGAATTGGAGCATACCATCGTAGAGTGAAATGATCAAACCTTAGCGAAATTTCTGCCATACAAGAATTTGTGGTAATGCTTTACGCTTTTCTATGACAGCAAGCCAGCTCTCTTTCTAGTTACTGCAATAGTTCTTCTAGGGCTTGGGATTAACGTTCGGTAAAATATCCGATGACCTTTTCTTTACGTCAATGCTTGTTCGAGAATAGCACACCACAATTCCGTACGCATAGCATCTGTATCCACAAGATGCAATAGCATCTGATATCGCCAGTATACGGATACGCCAGAACAGGATTTGAACATAAATGGGGGGTTCTTTTAGATGATGAAATGATAGCTCTTTCGCTGTTCTTCACTCCACTGAACTTCTGACTTTTGGCCGTCAATTTTACTGGGCATTGGCGTAAGCCAGACAATTTTCCTAGGGGGGGGGGCTATAGCCCCTAGTCTTAAACTTTATAGACTGAACTTATATGGTTCACTAAATGTTTTTATTTCATTAAAAATATGAATAAAAATAGACATCAAAAATAACTCGACAATCATTTTATAATAAAGGCAACTAAAAAGTACCTAGCGGGGAAATTGGTGGCACAATTGTGCCAACTGACGGTCTATCACAATAACTGAGGTTATTAATACTATCTGAAAGTGTTTTGTGTTCATATCGTGAAGTGAAAAAAATATAAAGTGAAAAAGTGTCTACCAAGCAAAACAGCTGTTTTGGCCGTCGGCTTTTTCAGTTTGACGACTGGTAATTTTACCGACGCGCTTTTAATAAGGCTTGGGCAGTTTTTTTAGTGTTTTGCCGACGGAACTATCAGCTTCACTATAAAACATGTAGTTTTGAGAAGTGGCAGAAAATTTATATCTCAGTGAGTTTGCGAAAGCAAAATTAAATCTCAAATTGGTGACTTCAAGATTTTCAGATTTCAAAAATTTTAGGTTTTTATTGGTCAAAAATTTCTTCACAATACAGTTGAAACCTTACTACAATTTTCAACTACATAACATACTTATAGATTCTATATTCAGCGTATCAATAATACTTTTTCTAAATTTATCTAAAATATTACACAAATACGGCTTAAACTATTTATTTAAGCTAGTCTTATTTCCAATTTTTTTCTATTAACAAAATTTCCCCTGAAAAATGACTAGTAAAAAGCAGGGACCATCAAATTTTCTATTATTTTACTTAAAAACTATGCACTTAAACTAAAAATCAAAAATATATACTAATTGTCCTTAGAGTTAACTATTGTGGCGCAACTGTAAACAGTGTGTCGCACGTCTAGCGTACCATATCCGTCGATGATAAACACAAGCCTGCCTAAAGAGAAGTCCCTGTCTATCTATACTGTAACAGACTATAAGGCGTCGATATGTCAAAGATGAGGAAGAATTGGCTGGACTGATGTCCTTACCCAGCCCCTCACTAGCGATTATCTACAAAAGATGCCCTATCTAGAAAATTTAATGCATTTCTAGTCAGAAATACATCAATCCTATCAATCTCTGCAGAGTCGTAGATGGATTGGTTGGAAGGTCTCCGCCATACACCATCCTCTCCTCTAACAGGCACTAAACCTACACAAGAAGCTAAAATTCTTCTCTCCCATATCCTGAGTAATTCCATTTGGTGTGAAGAAATTCCATACCAAATTGGAAAAGCATTAGCGATGATTGGCCTAATGATTTGTCGATAAATCAATAGTTTCACCTCCTTACTCAGGCCATTTGAGCGTCGAAAGACGCTCAAATAGCAGAAGAACATCCTCTTAACCTTGTCAAGAAGATAGCTATAATGCGACACAAAATCAAATCTGCCTTGGAGAATCACGCCTAAGTATTTAATGCTTTCACAAGTGCGAATGGTACGATCACCAATTGCAATGGCTGGCTCGTATCTTCTAGAGCGAGGATACAAGTTTCGCCTATTGCCTTTGAAAATCACACCTTCACACTTGTCCACATTAAGCCTTAGTCGCCACATATCGAAATATGTGGATAGTTCACCCAAGTATTGATTCAATCTGTCATTGACAACCGCTGCATCTGCTCCTGAATGCCTGCGACGATATGTCGTCAGCATATATCAGGAGTAAATCTCCAGATGGTGGTTGCGGTATGTCACTAATAAAAATGTTGTAGAGGACTGGACCCAGTAAAGAGCCCTGGGTCAGTCCAGTCCTTACAACCCTATCGCTAGAGTAGTCATCGCCTACTCTAACCCTAAATGTCCTGTCCCTAAGAAAGTCCGCGACGATCCTACATAAACTAGTATCAAAGCTAATACTCACAATATATAATATAGATAATAGGAGCATCATGCCAGACACTATCAATGCCCTAGAGAAATCGAGACTAACGGCGATAGTCACGCGACGTCTATTGAGCGATCTAACCACATGATCACCGAGCACAGTCAGCGCATGTGTTGTGGAGAGGCCTTGTCTAAAGCCAAATTGGCTATCAGACGATAGTATATACTAGCGTCTCCTAATACGTCGAAGTAAAATGAATACTGCGAAAGTTTACCGAGCGATGAACAGTAAACTAATGCGCGTCTATAACTCTTCACTGCACGTTGGATCTTTTTCCTAAGCCTTTAGGCTGGGGACGGTGAATCGCCCTTTAAATAAATAAGAGCCGGAAAATAACCAATGTTCAAGCAGTGGTTATATAGAATCGCGGAGAAAGTCCATGTGTGGTGGTCAGTTTTCCTTAACACCACATCAGGAATTTTATCCTCGCCGCTAGATTTGAGATTTTTTCTTGATCTCAAAGCTGTCCTAATCCTTTCACACGAAACGAACCTATCTCTTCATTGGCACTAAACGTCCCTTATTTCACCTCAGCCGTAAGAAACGGGAAAAGTGAACTAAGGGAATTTCATCAAGGGATAATAATTTCCCTAACGGTTGTGTCAATTACGCATTTCCGCGATCGCACATACAGCTAAGTCGCTTGTACCAAAAGTCGGCGGCAAGAGATCAGCTTTACGGCAATCCTGCGAAATCGAATCATACATCTAGATATATAAAATCAGGAATTGACGTTTTTCGATTTAAACCGATAGCACGATTTAACTCTGGGGCTATATACCCTATCATTAACGCGGATACTACGAAGAAAGCGAATGTTTCGCTCTTCTTCATAGTCCCTAATAGCCGAACTAATCACCGAATCTTTGAGTATATCATACCTCAAAGGATTAGTCCGTTTCTATGAAGAGTTCTCCTCAGCCCTCTTCTTTGAGGCGATCTAATTTCGAAGGACAATGAGGTGGCAGCTGTCTTGGGACTCTATCCCAGGACGAATCTTGGGAATAGATGCGCATTCCATTGCTTCACGAAATGCCTCGCCCATAATATCAATGCAAGCATCAATTTCTGAGCAAGTCGCATTTCGATCCACTGGCAGCTGACAACCCTCTAATGCCCTATCAACGACCGATTAAAACGTCGCCTATCCATACGCCGAAAATTATAAATTAATTCGCGTTCCCTATCAACCGTTTCGCCACTAGAGATAATAATCTCTAGGGCTCTATGGTCAGACTCATAGTCTAACGTCCTAATTTGACCATTGGCATTGGGAACAATTATTCCAGCAGATGCCATACAAATATCGATAAAAGAGCTGGTGCTCCTACCGATTCTTGTTGGTCCTTCTGTTGGAATTATCCCTAAATCAGGACAACCCAAACAGAAAATCCCTAATTAACCGCCTCTAGCAGCATGTCGTGGCTTTCTCCCACCAGTCAACATTTCTGGCATTGAGGTCAGCCGCGACGACCACATCATTGGCTGATGCCAATGATTCGCTATTGTGTCCAAATTCTGATTGCAACGAAAATTTGCATTTGGCGCAACAAATATAAGCGAGATTAACAATAGAGATGGTTACCGTCCATATCTATGTAATCTTTAGCAACACGTTCCCTCTTATCGAACCTAACTCTATTTCAAATCGTTCGCTTTTTTAATACGAATGCTCTAACTAACACGGCGCTCACCCGCCCTCCCCTGAGCGTTCGGCCTAATCTGGGTATATATCGAATACCCATCCTGATCAAACAAAAGCCACGTGTCCTGACTTTCCAGCCTATGTTCGGGCCATAAGCCATGACAATCAGGACAATGCCTATCTAAAAAAATAATCTTTGTAGATATGTCTTCTTAGTCGTGATAACCAGCTGAATTGACATTTGCAAAGATTATTTTCATCTTCCCTAGTCATCCGCATAAAGAATCGACAAACAGAACATCATAGCCGCAGATGATCCGCCCTTTCGTGATCTAATCGCTCTTCACGTCACTCCATAGTCGACGCAACACACTTGCACAGGCAAGGAAATCCTTGCCAAACGCCTCGCGACACTTTTCATCAAAAGTGGCAAACAAGCCAGCTGTCGATGTAAGGGTCGACGAGGCGTTGCTACCTCTGTTACGGCTGTGGTAACAGCTGCAGCTGCACGTGGTTTTACCGCGGTCGAGTAGGAAATTCCCGCGCGAACGTTGTTACTACCTGACCTACCTGTGTTGCTGTCCTTTATGACCGCAACACGTGCGTTGGCTGTAGAGGCTGCTTTGGAATTTTCCTCAGCCTGCTTAGGCATTAAACGATTGCTGCTCGCGGCACACTTCTCTTTGCAATTTGCCGAAAGTGACCGCTCACGCTCCACAATTTGGCACACTCCTGAGCACGAAACTGCAGGCTGCATGCTAACCGCACCTGTCTTACTGTCCCTAACAGTACGACGCGGCGTTTCGAAAACGCGACCATGGGCATTTACGGCAATGTCGCCCGCGCACTTAAACACACCTGTAAGGCATGTTGCAACCGTTCGCGGTATGTCCGTACCTCTGGCAATTGAAGCATTGCGTCAAGCCCTTCTTCGTGTCTTTTCTCACGTAGACACGATGGCTTAGCAATCTTTCCACACCGTATAACGCGACGATATCCGATTCTTTATCTAGGTGAATAAGCCATTTGCCTTCACCTAGATTCACGACGCGTTTGATAACGAATGTTAATTGGGAAAGAGCACATAATGTCACTTCTCACATCACCATTCGCTAAAGATGCGACTAAGCCTCTTCACGATCCGAGTGAGGCGCTGTCCTTTCGGGGAATAGGTTACGGCAGAGATAGCCTTTTCCTTAATTCAACTTTTAAAATAGCAAATGCTCTTCTAAAGTCGAGACCCGCAACTACGCTCCATTACGCCGAGCAATACAAAGTAATTTGTCTGGCCTAGCAACGTTTTTAGGTCTTCACGCGAACTCGCAATATTTGTTATTGTAAATTGTTCAAACGGCCATCTTTTTCCGCGTTTCTCCGTGCGACTCACCGTTTTCGCCTAGCTTCACACTCGCGATTGCGGTCTTCGAAAGCACTGTTTCTACAACTTTTTTCAACTCTACCACGTTGTTATTTTCTTTTTCCAATTCCTCGATCTTTTTGCCTCTTCCGTGCGTCTTTCCATCATTGGGCGGGCCAGCGTATAGTACCAAGCCTTCCTTTTGGCCTTTCTTCTTGGTGACGGTGGTCCATCTCTCACTCAATTATTGGTGTTAAATCTGGTTTAGCTTACTCTGGATTTTGAAAAGCCGTATAATCCAAAAATAGTAGGCCCAGAAAAAAATGTGCAAAATATTTTACCTTAGCATTAGCGAGTTTTGAGAAGTCCGAAAACGAAATAGTTAGGCGCAAAAATTGTACGAAATCTCTCACCTTACCTGTAAAAGTGAGATTTACATAGTAGGCAGTGGAAAACAAATATTGAAATTTTCAATAACTTGAAAAATTTTCCAGTGTCCATTAGTCAAAATGGACAGCGGTCAAGGGCTTAGTAAAAAAGTCATGGACGAGGAAATTTGCAAGCGAGCAGGCTAGTAGTCAAATATCTGACGCTAGTATTAACTCTGAAGAAGCACGTATTATTGAACGTGAGAGACGCAAACGCAAGAAGAAATCGACTGGTCGTGAGTCGCCTTATGAGAAGCTACGACTGCAATTAGCTGTTGAACAGCTCAATGATACTGTTGCTGAGCTGAACAAAACAATTGCGAATTTGGTCGAAGAAAATACTCGACTACGAGCTGAAATCCAGGCACTGAGTCGCACTGAAAATGTAGTCACTCATGACAAATTTCCCCTTAAATATTAAATAATGGGAATGACATGGAGATATCTCAAGACTGAGTAATCTGATGATTTTGTCGGTCGGGCAGCCGAAGTTCCCGCCCGACACTGCGATGAAGCAAATTGTTGGCAGCCGCCGGCAACAATAGGCTCCGAGGACCAGTAATTGAAACGGGAGCAACAAAAAAGGCCTCAACTGGTGCTATCCCCAAGGCGCCAATTTCAAGAAATGAAGATGAGCAGTTCCCCAGTTTAGCAGCTGCAAAAGGCAAAAAGAAAAAGAAAAATGTGGCAAGTAACCCGAATGAAAATAGCCGAAAGAGAAGACTTTATCACAACCGATGGAATGATGCCAAGCAATAATCCTTGTATTTTGGGGAAAAAAATGCTTGTGATTTAAGAAATAGCGAATTATTTTTAATATAAGGACTTTGAAAGGAGCGGTGACTTCGGACCAGTATTAAGAATGGTAAAAAGGGGTAAGTTATGTTAGATGTGAAGGTTTTTGACAAATTTTGAATAAAGTCACGCGCAATTTTAAGGAACGGAAGTAATGTTGGGCCACACTCATGACTCCAAGTGGTTTGCATATACCATTGTCCCTTCACGGACTCGCCAGAAGAGTAGCAGTCACTAAGGAGATTTTGGATTTTTTTCTCAGGTGAGAAAATCACGTTCAATACTCAATATTTTGAGTCTCAGAATATTTGCTTAGGACAAGTGGTGTCTGCGAGTGATCGAACTTAGTAATCTTGAGGAGCTGTACAAGTTAGGACAGTCCTGCAATTTGTGTAGTTTCGGTTCTAAGGACAAGTCATAGGGGTCCTCCCCAATGTTTCCGCTGCCACGGTTTTGGTCATGTTTCCGAGAACTGCAGTATGCCTCTTCGCTGTGTGAAGTGTGGGGGCGCTCATGAACAAGGGGACTGCCATATCCCCCCTAAAGAGATTGCCGCTCAGGGCGTTATTTGACCCAGTTTTCTGGTGTGGTTTCTGAAGTGCGTTGTGTTAACTGTGACGTTGTGGGGCATACGGCTGGCTCCCTTGAGTGCCCACGCAGGGTGGCAATTATGGCAGCGCTTGCAAAGCGTAAAGAAAAAGCAAAGGCAAAAGCCAAATCTGAACGCGTTGCTGGCATGTCATATGCTGCTGCCCTGGGTGCGCGCCCAATCCCCCCCACGCTGTCAGGAGTAGCGTTGGTTTACGAAGGGGGTACCCTCATCAGGTGCCTCGAGTCGTAAGCCTGACATGTCCGACGCCTGGTCAGCGTGTCTTCGGTGGGGATTTTATTGGAGTGTTTGCCAGAATGAGGGAGTTTTGCTCAACAGTATTGAAAGTTTGGTGAAGACAGAAGGTGAAATGAGGCCCTCGTGGCAATGATGCGTGTACTTGTTGATATGTGTGAATTGGAAGGTGTGTGTTTCTGGGAATGTCAACTTCTTGAATTTCCTTGATGCAGGAGACTATTTTTTGAGCAATGTTTATGATGAACGAAGCCAGATGTTTTGCTTTTAGCGAACATAAAACTTTTCGCCTCTCTACATTTGGCCATTCGATGGTGTAATCGAGTGTTTCGCGGGATAGACTAATGTCGGTCTGGAGGAGGGACGGCTTGTTTCTTGGTAAGGATTACTTCAGATGTTGTGAAATTGTGTTTAATTTCTGGTTGGTTGATATCGTGTGCTGTTAAAGTTTTGGTTTAGTGATGGGTCTATATAAGCCGTCAGTGTTTCGCTGCAAGCGATCATATCTTGGCGCTTCATCCCGTTGCTGACGCATCTTTTATTTTTGGTTTTGCGCAGCGGATTCGTGAACATTCACCAAATGTGTTTGGTATTATCGTACTTGGTTTCCTTCATGGCGAGCTCATTATGGTGTAGCGCCGATATCAAATCTCCGCAACTTCAATTCTGTTCCGTAATTAGAACCTTGGGCCGTGTTTTCGGCCCAAGG
>PGFW01071377.1:0-10432 GCA_003123925.1 Haematobia irritans | reverse complement strand
TTACATGTATTGAGCATATAATGCTCGTGTTCTAAGATTCTTATTAATTAAAATTTTAGGTTTACTTGCAGTAAACCGACTAATATTATGCAACCCAAAGTTTCTTTGAAATAAGAAATTATTTAATTACAAGAAAGTATACTCTTGCTTAAATTTTTTTTATTACATTTAGAACACTAATCTAAAATTCCCTTAAAGTCGTATAAATCACTATATTTATGTAAACCAAATATATTTTTTTTCTTTTCTAGAAAATCTTAAAGTTAATATCTATGGCCTTAAAGACATTTTCGTTATAAAATCAAAATGTTGCCCAATTTTACCCTTAATCAGCCCCTAATAATTATCATGAATATTTTATACGGTCATATTTATTACTACAATTTAATGAATAAGTTCCTCAAATTATTTTTGTACAGATGATAACTTAATGATTATCTCTAATATTTAAATGGTCGTTATAAAATTCCATATAGTCTCGATGGAATAGTGAAAATTGGAGTGCACACAACCTTGACAAATTCAAGCAAAGTCTTGTTTGTTGTTATAATTTGTCCATGGAATGTTAGTAAATCCTATACATGCCAGTAAACAAGATATTAATTATCCTAGACCGCACCTGTAAGGAGAAATTTCGTTCCTAATTTACTATGCCATAGTCATAGTCGAGGTATTTTCTTGCTTGTAGCACGAGAGTATAATCATTATTGTCCACTAATAAAATTGTGGGTGTATTTCGTTCTTTAGAGTCTTATCTCATCATTGTTGATATCTCTCACTGAGAATTTCAACTTAGCGATACGCATGCTTGTGTCCTAAACTCTACACTGATGTCAGATGAAATAAAAGCCAACTTGCCCAGGAGTGACATAATTGCTTGTGCGACATCATTGTATTTGGGCAAAGCCCTTGACTGCAAGATGGGTTTGCGGATGACGCACATTTCGGAACTTACCACATCCTCGATGAGATCCTTCTTCTTCTAGTGAGAAAAGTTTTTGTTATAAAGCTTTTTTCGGCAGTCGAATTACGTTGCACATACGAAACTCTATAATTTTATATCTGTTTGGAAAAGTTGTCAATTCACACGACAACTAGCTACATCATGTCCGGGTACAGTCAAAGAGAGCTTTACTTGGATCCAAGAGGGTTTTGACCTTTAAAGGACTGTTTGTTAGATGGTCTGAGCCAAAGAGCGTCGTTTAAAAAAGGATAGGGTATTTTTGGCGACATAGGTGCTTCTAAATCTGAGATCAATAAATTGAGAATTTAGATAGGAGATGTAGGAGGTTTATTCAGAATTTTAGTAATCCCTTTTTTCCAGTTAAGAAACTTTGTGGGGATTGCGTATTTACTAAAAAGTGGATTCACGCATAATAATTGCCCAAATAGTAATGCACTGTACTTACGTATGCCGATGAACTATACGGATAATTCTAGAAAGAGGTAAAGATGTTTTTTTATTCAAAAAATAAAAAAGCTGTTTAAACTTCCAAGTGCTTAATATCCGTTTATATGTATATGCTATACTTCTTTCCTCGCGTAGTATTTGAATACTGCTCAAAAGATTTTATATATAGATGTCAAGCGTTGCTCACGTTAATATAATGACAATTTCTTAATACAGCAAATCTGTTTCTTATTTAAGGATGCCTTAGTTAAAGAAACATTCGCTATTAATGCAATGAGGTAAATTATAAGAGGGCGCGCATTTTTGGTGCATGGAGAAGGTTGTGATGGGGATGTTGAAATTGTATTACTTAGGTATGGTTCATTATTATTAATTATGTAGATTTGTTCTTGGGTTATTATTGTTAAATTCCGTTCAACCTGAAATTGTGAGTTCCCGATAATCCACACTCTGATGATGCTTATATTCGTTAAATATTTTCAGTTTATAGAATATTTGTATGTCTGAAACATTTTTTGAGCATTTCTTCATTCGTAAAACCATTTTGTCAGAAATTTTGTCATTGTTCTTTACTTACCACCGAATATTTGTTACAGGAAATATTTTTTATTTTTTATATAGATATAATTTTTCGCGTCAATCTCGTCCATATTTTGGTGTTTGTGTTGTGGTGGATGTGGTTATTTGTCAAATTTTGTGCTATATTCCATTAATCGTTTTTATGTACAAAGATCTTTATATATTTCTATAGAAATATTTTGCTATAGAATTTTTATGTAAACTCTATAGGGAATTGGTTAAAGAATATTTCTTAGGTATGTGAAATAAATATTTGTTTAAATGTATTATGTCTATAACATGAATTGTAGGTGTCTTACATAACTTTTTATTCAATAGTAAAGTATTGTAAAGTTTTATATATGATTAGGTTGTTAGGCTTATAGCAATATTTTGAAATTTTATTTTTACTGATCAAGTTAAATTTGCCTGCAAAAATTAGGTTTCATAGATTTTTAATTCGCTTGGTTGAAGACAAATGTTTATGTATATATTTCTTAAAATTTTTCTTAAAAATATTTTATTTGAGATCGATGAATTTGTGTTATTTTCATTCAGTTGTATTTCTATAGTAACATATTTTGGTTAAATATTTTATTTTCTTTAATAATAACTCTTTCTCTTAGCTGTTTAGTTTCTATTAGAAAATTTAATCCATACACAAATATATCTACAAGACTTATTTCTATACTAAAAGTTTTGTGAAGTATTATTAGGGTCGACTAAGCTCTGAAATAAAATATACGGAAAGAAAATTTCTGTCAAAATTTTATATTCTTTTATAGAATAAATACGTCATCTTCTATCCTCTAGTTGTTGATAGTATGATCGGATTATTTTCTATTAGAAATATAGGATTGTTTACATTGGGATTATCATTAAAATTAGCTTTTAGGGAATAGTGTATATGAACGCTAACAGAAATATGGCAAAATCTTCTCTATTAGCACATGAAAGATTTTGATTATCCGAATTCTCTACTTTAGAAGATAGATATATGAAAATTTGAGGATAAGTACAATGTTATTGAATGAAATTATGATGTGTTTTTTGATAGGGTCGGTTCATAGAAATAAAGATGTAAAACTTGAGGAGCAAAATTTTCGATAAAAATAAAATTTTTAGATAAAATTTTTTACAGAAATGAACATGTTTACAAGATTGTTTCGTATAGTAAGAGAATAAAATCGTTGGAGGAAAAATCTTTCTATAGAAGAAGTAAAATTCTTGCACAAAATATTCTATAGAAATAAAATTTAAAAAATAAAAAAGTAAAATAAACTTTGAGTCAACTTACTGTGAAATACTGAAATTTTGATGAATAAATTTTTTAATAGAAATGAAAATCTTAACCAAATTTTGTTACTAAAAGAATTTTAATAGGTCTCATAGAAATAAAATTTTGCAAATATATCTTGGACAGAATTTATAGAAAACAATTTTGACAAGTAATTTTCTATAAAATAAGATTGTTGACGCGGAAATTTTCTATAAAAAAAATTTTGACGAGCAGTTTGGTTATAGAAATAGAATTTCTGACAAAATTTTCGATAGACAAAAAAGTATCTGTTGACAACGATTTTCATGCTCTGAGAAAAAGTGATGTAACGGTGATATTAAATTACGCAACTAAAGTTCTGGTTGAGGTAATTTTAAGGGTAAAATTTCTTTAAAATTATAGTGAAATTGGTAAGGCTGTAATAGTGAAAGTGAGATTGCTTGTTGCACGCCAAATCTGTTTTAATTATAATTTATAGTGGGCATTTGTATTATGCATCAGAAGTGGATTGAGCTCATTATAGAAAATAGATTCTGCATAAAATGGGCAGTGTGAGTAATTTTCCTGAACTTAAGGAAGACAGATTTATCACTGTGCATGATATATTTAATAGATTGTGTCGGATCAAAAGATTTTTGGAATCGCAATATTCGGTGTGAAACTATGAGAATTATTTGATTGATAAAATAATCTCGCGCTTTCAACTTACCTTTAGGAATAGGCACGTATGTATTTTAAAAAGGTTTTGTCTAAGCAGTTGTTGGTATTTAAACTTTTTTTCTTAACTTATAGAGAAATAATGAAGGATAAACTCATTTTATTTTATCTTGTGTAATTGGGATTAAGTCCGGTTATTTTTGTTGCTCTTCGTTTTATTCTCAGTGTTATTGTTCATTTATTTGTTTTGTCTATGTCGTAATAGTCTTTTTCCTGAGTCTTAAAAGTGTAAATCGGTGATCACAAAAAAAAGGGGATTTACAAATTCGATAAGATTAATCTGGTAGTCTAATTGTTCAAGTTTTAACTGTGATCTGAGAGTTTAAAGCCATTATCTTGTCTCTTATAATATTGTTGATTAAAAGCGCGGATCTGTGTGGTCATCAGAAATACTCGATTTGATCATTCAATGAAGGGTGCTCTTTAAGTCTTATTGATCCAAGAAGTTAACATCCTAATCTATGTGTGGGAGTGTGAGGATCAATAATAAAATATGTTGTCCAAATATTTTAATAGAAATAGATAGTTCTTTGTGAGAGATTATTATTATGGAATATATTTCTAGACTAAATTTTATTACTTATAGAAACAATAGAAAGTATTTTCGTGAGGAAGTCCGGAAAATGTTCAATGTTGAACGAAATGTGTAATTCCGACAATGTGCGTCAATTCCAGAGTCAGGCTGCGAGAGTGATTAAGGGCTGCTTGAATTGGATTGGACATTTGCGTCAATTATGAGTTCTGGTGTTGAGACATTATTAGTGTATGTTTTGTCGTATGTCTTATTTCAATTTGCACTTGGTTTTTTGTAGATGATGTATTCTATAATCTATCTAACAGATAATGAAGAAAATTGTGTCAGTATTATTCTTGACAGTTGATATATCTCGGGTAGAAAGAAATAGTGATCGAAATTTTGAAAACATATGGTTTCTTATATAAATAAAATTTTTGATGTACTTTAGACATGTGCTTTTGCTGCGAGGTTAGATCTCAGATGTTGGCAAAATGTGCGGAGCTAAATTTTTCGTGAATTATTTTAGTTATTTTCTTTAATTTCGCGACGAGTGGCAACTGCTGAATTCGAAGGCCTGTCGCTTGTCTATCCCGTCCTATAGTCGTGAACCAGCGTATTTACCAGACAGTTCACGGTATTTTGTGCGTATTGCCAAGGTGCTAATTTACTACATTTAGAGTTAAGTTTCATATTTTTCGGCTAATTCAAGAATGTATTAGAATTATAATGTATGCTCTTTTTCGATCTTTGTAAAGAAAAATAATTTTCTTATTATTGGACAAGATTAAATGATTCTAGATTCGACATGTATAATTATATTGTTATAGGGCAGAGCTGCAATGGATTTACGGGATGAGACACTGAAGTTTTTGGTCCAAGAAGGGTACAATTTGATTACAATTTTAAACATTCCTAATTTCTCTTGAGGAGGTAGAGAAGATGCAAATATGCCTTTCAATACACGTAAGTTATAATCTTTTTTCGTGTCGTGTCTTGGAGTTTATTAAAGTTATTTTTATTCCTAAAACATGTTTTAGTACTTTTATTAAATAGTATTATTTGGACTTTAGATGGCCTATTAATATATCCTTTTGTTGGAGTTGTTAACGATTTTCCAAATTTTTGAAGTGTGCGAGCTATTAACAACTTTATAGGCATGAAGCATAGTTAGCTAAATCACACTATCCTTAACTATTTTACTCCCAGAAGACAGCTGCATTTCCTTTGATTGGTAATATCATACGCGATAAATCCTTAAAGAGGGTCTAAGCGCTCTAGTATGATACCCCCTGAATATTTGTTGCTTTATCTGTTATCATTATTATTTTACTAATGGTTTTCGTTTATTGTATATATTTTAAACAAATGTAACTGTCATTTGGAGATCTTTTCTTAAAGAAAATATAGTTCGAAAAACGAAATTTTCTAAAAAATTACATAGTATTCTTGATAAGTTAGGGATCTATTCTTTAATTGAGAAGATCAATCAATCAAAAAGTCTTTGATGTGAGTCCGCGAGTATATTTATTTTTTCGCTATAAAAGTAGAATTCTAGGGATTTGTGTCGCATGTCAGGAAAAATAATCGGTAATCTATAAAAAATAGAGGGATAAATAAAAATCCATCTCAAAAAAGTAATAAAATTTTTTTTTTTCTGTTAGTCCAAAAAGTGAATTTATTTGGCACACAGTTTATATTACATCGTATGACTGAGCATAATATTCATTCATGCTGTATTCTGATATTGATGATCTTGTTATTAATTTTGAACTTTTTAGGATTTTGCCTGCGAGGTCAATAGAAAAGCATATAAATATATATTGAAACCTTCAATTATTTTTCTTTAAGATATATGAATTTTATAATCACTTCTCCGGTTTCTACAGAATGGATTTTTTCTTAGCATATCTCTTGTGGGTGTACGATAATGATTTAATATACATTTTAGGACTAATGATAGAATTTCCTCGCTATTATTTCCGTATTGCCCTAAAAATTCACCGGTTAAATTATGTTAAAGAATAATATACTATTTTTTCTTTCTACGAAACATTCTAACAGTTTCTAATTCATTGACATTCTGATGCCTTAAGCCATTCTCGGTTATTAAAACTTCAAAATGTGCCAAATTATGCTCTTAATCAGCCCTAATACTGCTTTTTACATGATATAATAATTCATATATTAACTCTTATTTAAGTGGTAATTATATATAACTCAGATAAATTATTTATATTGATTATAGTTCCTCAAAATTATACACTATACTTTATGAGGATATCATGTTAATAATATTTAAAATGCTTTCAAATAAATTATTTTTATCACAGATGTGGTGCTATACGTGATATGGATATAGTTCGGAATAATTGATGCAAAATCATCACTTGGTACAGAAATCATTATATGATTGTACATTGTTTGTTGTATTAATTTGTTCCATCATTCAGTGTTTTTTCTCTAAGTTTTATTTACCTTTTACATAGCCTTACTAACAAGATTGTGACAAAAATTATATTTCGTACGCGTCCTACCGTATCGGTGTATAGGAGAATTCGTTCCTAATTTTCTTCATTAGTCATAGTTGACCTGGTATTTTCTATGTTAGGCATATATAGATAATTTAAGGACTATCCTTATTCATATCGCGTAATCTCGTCTTGAGTGCAGCTTCATATCACACACACGAGTAATTCAACAACTATCGAGAGAAAATCAATATTAGTAAAATTCTTGGCTCGTTTGCTTTTTCGCATCAAATCCACATCACTGAACACAGACACACATTAGCACATTGCTCTTTTTATTAAATATTCTTTCAAGTATTGATCATTAGGTATTTCCATAACTTTCGGATGCGGAGGTATTTTTTAGCTGGTATATTTTTGTAACATTCGGTATTCTCGCGTGTGAAGCCATTACAAATGTTGGTTTGCCGAAAAAAAAATACTTATGCGAATAGAGGAGAGAGAAGATAGAGAAAAAGGAATGAGAATTAGGTGTTGGATTTCTTCCATTTGAGCTTCGTCTTTAGGGTCAGGAAGATGATTACCCGCAAGTAAGCATACAATCGTGGTGTAGTTGTGTGATAGCCGCTCTCTATATAAAATTAGCAAGTATATAGCATTCTCTCTTTCCTGTGGTCGTATAAGGACGTCTATGTTATTTAATGTTTACATTCGATAGCAGATTTGATGGTTCGTGTGTGTGTGTGTTTTTTTTTGTATTTCATCAAATATGCGTTTTTAAGATTCACTCAGATGTAAAATAATTTATAGTATCAACATGGGAAAATTATAATTTGTGGAAAATTACTCTAATTAATAAAAAGTATTGTTATTTGTTAGATTGGCTGGACTAAGCTTATTAATGTTCTTAAACTTTTAATGTTATTAAATGCTATATGAGGCAATGTTAATATTAATTAGGTGTTATAACCATATTTTTTATAATATCTGCTGTATATCATATAAGCACATAGGGTTAAATACAAGCTTTTCTATTAATCATTCATTGGAGCAAAAAAAAGTAGTAAAAAGAGTTCTTATTTAGAATAAACGTAGCTCAAATGTGCTGGATGGACATTTAGTATAATTGGTTTTTAGCTTTCTGGATATCAATTAAAAAACAAAACGACTTTTACACACTTGAAACCCAACAGACCAATTTTAGATAAGTATTCGAAACTCTGGTATGAGAATAAATTGATACAGTTTAAAAAAAATTTGATGCGCTATATTTAGTGAGATATATCTAAAAATATCATTTTCTGTGTCATTTTACTGATTATTTTTAATTAATTTTTATTTTTTTTAAGTAGAAGAAAACTGAATACGATATTGGGATATCAATAGACTATTTTTTGGGCTTTTCTCTATTAAGGAGTGCTAATATTGAAATATAAGAGGTTTACAAACAAAATTCAATACAGGTATATAGAGTGAATATGGATGTACAGAAGAACACCTAACGCTAATTTAACTTGAATTTTTTATTGGAAAAAATTTTTGATCTTGTAGTTAAATTTTGTAGTTTTTTATAGCGTCTAAATTATCTTCCGAATTGTGGTTTAGATTGAAGTTATGGAAAGATCTAGGTATTTAATTTGTGCATATAATTATGCAGATGTTCACAAAAAAATTAATTTTTGATTTTGTGCGTTTATAAGAGGATGAAAAGTTGAACTTAATGATAGAGTAAAACATAAGATTCAATTAATTAGAGAAAATTATTGCAACTATAGATTGGAAAAGAATTCAATCTCGCTCGTAGTCCAAATTATTGTTACGATGAAATCAAGTATATTGGTTACTTGGTATGGATGCTCATTTAACACGTGATTTGGCGCGCGGATGATTGATTGTGTCTTTACTTGTTAGGTTAATCTTTTTCTTGGTAGAAGGAGGATGTAGCATTTCGACTTAAATTGTGCAGTTAATAAAGAATTATGATCGTGAACATGGCATTAAAATGTCTTGTTTTGAAACGTTTGTGGTGATAGGTGGGTGGTGAGTAAGACATATATTAATTTGTATCAAAATTTTCTTGATGATTCGCGGAGTTGGTGTCACGCTCTTATGTCTGGTGAGTGAAATAGACCACGTTTCTTATTTTTTGGTCGCTGAGTTTCTTATTGAATTTGAATAAATTGTAATAACAAGTATTATTTGTATAGTCATGTAAGATGATTGTAAGGGATGTTCGTAGAGAGGGTTGCAAGACCATTTTGGAATCGAGATAGGAATGAAGGTCCGTTGAGAGTAGAAGCAGACTTCGATGTATCTTGTTACCGATGGAAGAGGAGATTAGTAATGTTTTGTTCTCTCGCGCTGTGGTATTATGTTTTAATTATACATACATTTTTGTTTGGATGCTATTTAGAATATATTGATAAATTATGTTCATATGATAGAGTATCTACATATGTTATACCTTTATTATATTGTAGTTGGCGCATTTCTCTTGTACATCTATTTCTGTCAAAGCAACCGTTCATTACAATGATTAAAGACTCGTCTAGGCAGAGAAATCTGTTTGTCTTACAAATTGTTATTATTACACCTTTATTTTCTTTGATATTTTCATTCCTTATTTGGTCATAGGACGCATACTTTTCTATATACATATTATTTTGACGGATAGGAAACAAGTTCTCATACAAGCTTTAAACAGTTCACTTTTTTTCGGTGTGTATTCTAAATTTAGTTTTATAGAGCCAAATAAATTTACATACAAAAATGTCAACATTTTAAAGGAGCAGCATTTGGGAATCAATACCAAAATCTTGAAGTAAAGATCAAAATCTTTCAATGACAGTAAAATTTTTTGAGTGCAGTTTTCTTATTCACTATTTTGGTTTGGATATAATTTGGAAGTTGTTCTATAGGTACAACTTTAGAAGCACTTCCACACATATTCTCCCAAAGACGTTCATTATTTTAACTACGCAGGAATTCTTTTGCTTACATTTTTTATAACTTTTCCTTGTTTCATATAGTTCAAAAACGAATTTTCTAAAATATTTGAGGTGGAATTCACTCAAGCTTTAGAATGTATTAAAAATTATCAATAAAAAAAATAAATAAAAATTATTTATATATAATATCACAAAGTTTGATTTGATGTGTTTTTCAATAAAACTTTTATTGATATAAATCCTTTCCGTTTGTTTTTAGCAGTTTTGACGAAAGATAAAATCTTTAGAAGATAGAAATGCACTTCGATTTGCAAAAATTCGGAATGTGATATTCTTCATATTTCTTGAACATGTTATATAACAATTTTTGTAATAAACAGAAATATTTTTTTATTCATGGAAATGATAATATTAATCACAGGCGTCAATTTTGTTCAATAAATTCAACTGATTTTTTAATCAAATATTCGGTTTTTCTCCTTTTTTGCAAATTAGGTGCAAATTTTGCGTCTCTTGGGGTTTATTTATTTATTT
>PGFW01071367.1:0-16990 GCA_003123925.1 Haematobia irritans | reverse complement strand
GGTGCCAATTTATAAACTCTTTTTTACGTTCCAAAATTATCTATTTTTGTTTTGTTTTTTCAATTGTTCTTTATTAATAAAACACAGCGCTTACTCCTTCTTACTTGAGCCACTCTTCAAGACTACCAACTGAGCTCTGTATGTGGAAGAGACGAAGACATGAATGCATTCATTTGTTGTCATCAATTATCTATTCAAGAATGTTTACGATAAGCCAGGAGAATTTACGTTACAGTTAGACTTCGTTGAACACGATCGTTTCACTCATCAAAAGTACTGTGTTTACATTCAAAACAAAAGCCATTTGACTATATATTACTTCTTGGAAATTATTATGTTTTAGTTCAATTTCCATCCAAGTCCATCATTATTACACAAGTAGAAAAATATGCTTTTCATATGTTTCGATGTAAACAAAATATTTTTTGGCTGAATTTTTTAAACACAGTATATTTAAGTTAAAAAATATAATGTTCCTAAATTAGCACAACATGTTTGGCACACTTCGGTTAGTATGTTAGAATATATATTATGTTTAGGACATTAATGTTTCATAAAACATAATATGGCATTGGCGTTTGACTAAACTACAAGAGTAGCTTAACCAACAGAGGAAATGAATGTTTGTCAAATTTATTTGCACTGAAAAAACAGTGAACCCACCAGGAAGAAAACTTTCGGTTAATTTTAGAAAATGTTGAATATTTGTAGAAAATTTTAACTAAACAGTATTACAAACGTTGGCATCAAACGTCGTAAAAATAAGTAAATATTTTTCGACAAATTCAAGACATAACTAAGTTTTTTCACTTGTTAAAGAAAATTTTGTAGTTTGAAGGAAAATCTTGGAGTTCAAAATTGCAAGAATGTCTTTAGTGACGTACGAAGTTCATGATGGACGTATTTTTTGGTAAATGGAAGACACGAATTTAGTTAATAATTAGCTTCATTTGTATATTTTTTCCTCGGTTTAGTTAATTTACCTAACGTACACAAAAAATTATTAGAGTAAGGAAACTTTCTCCAAACATATATAATTCCATGAACTAAAATAAAGTTAAATTGGCTTTGGAGAGTTCATTTTTTTTTTGAGTGTGGGCAAAGTCCTATACACTGCAAGATAGTTGGTTGGACGCACGTTTCGGAATTACCACATTCCACATCAGCATCCTCTACTTGCAGCAAAACTATCAAAAGCGTTCCCACACTGTTAGAAAAATATGTTTTTCATATGTTCCGATATAAACAAAATGTGTTTCGGGCACAATTTTAAAACACAATATATTTAAGTGCAAACATGTAATGTTCCTAAACTAACACTAATTTTGGGACATCTATGTTAATATGTTATAATATATTATGTTTGGGGCATGAATGTTTCATAAAAATCATATGTGTGAATGCAAACATATATAAATTTACAAATTTCGACTAAACATACATATGTTGTGATATTTTATTCAAAGCGACAGAGAGAGAGTATAGAGAAAGAAATAGAGATGGAAACCGGGAAGGTTGACGAAAGATATCAACATAACACAGCGAAAAGAATCAAAAGAGAACAATTTCTGTGAAACCGCTTGTATGTTGTTTCGGAAAACTGTTTTATGATAAGGCCAAAAATTTGATATGCTTAAGTCTAAATATTATTTAATTTGAATAAAGAGAATAGAATTCGAAGAGATACTTTCGTATTTGCCTTGAGAGCAGCATTTTATGTTATGTGTGGACATGTGTTTTGTTTATCATTTGGCATTATGGGCACAATTTTTTTCTTGGTTCGTTAAAGAAATCAGGGGTCTTCATAAAAATAACGAAAGGGCATTATACTCTTTTTAGAGTTGGGACAGTAAAATGAAATAAGGAGGAAATAGTGAAAAATTACACAGTAAAATGTATAAAAACAAAGTTTAGTTCCTCTTTATTAATAAGTAGTCCACGAGGAGTTGACGGACACCTTCAAATATAAAAGCGGGCATTAAATTCGAGTTTTGCAGCTAAAACAATTTAAAAAGTTTATTTTCTTTAAAATGAATTATTAAAGAAAAATAAAAGGCATTTTAGAGCGATGGTGTTAAATGCTAGTAAAAAACTGTTCACGCCTAAATAAATTTATGTTTATATTATAAAATTATTTATGTATGTTTATACTCGACTCCACGTTCTTCTTTTGTTAGAGTTTTTGAATTCCTTCCAAATTTTAAATTTTTGTACCAAAAACAGTTTTTTGTTACAAAATTGTTATATTTTGCATATAAAAAAATAATATTTTATAAAAATCAGCAATTTTCGTTTAATATCAAGCAACTGTTACTGACTATAAATCTTTAATAAACACATTTTCGAAGTTTCCATTATAAAAATTTAATATAGTATAAATATAAATGTGTAAATTAAAAACAAAAAAAAATTATGTTTCTTGTTAAAATAATGTTATGTTTGCATGGGCTCGTGGGCGCTGCAAACTATGCTATATAAATGTACCTTTTAACGATAATTATCTGTTGGTGACCATAACAGCTACGTAGCCCAGTGGATAGTGTGTTGGCTTACAAACTGTATGGTCCTCGGTTCGATTCTCCGTGCAGGCGAAAGGTAAAATTTATAAAAGTGAATAATTTCTTCAACATTATTTTTATTACAGAAAAAGGTGCCAAGAACAAAAATATTTCGTGGAAGTGAAAATAACGAGTATGTTAGGGAATGAGCACAATCGTCTGTGGCAAAAATTCTTCCAAGCATATAATATTTTTGGGCTCAAAATGCTTCCAAACATATAATATGTTCACATAAAACAAACATATTAATGTTTCGGCAGTATCCAATAATATATGTGCTTCCTGCAAAATATGTTTGGAACATATGTTAAAGAAGCGATTTTTTGTTGAGGGTGCAATTATCAGAATAAATTCAGGCATTTCACTAAACCCAAAGTGAACGAATTGAACCTTCCGAAAAAAGGTTTATGATATGATTTGTTGACTTTTTGTATCTTGTTTACACAAGGAAAAACGTTCAAAAATACACGGACGAAAAAGACTGCTTTTCATATGTTTGGGTGCAAATATTATATGTTTGGAACTCAATTTTTTTAACACAATATTTTTAAGTGGCAACCATATAATGTTCATAAACTAGCATAACATGTTTTGGGACATATATGTTAATATGTTACAACATATTATGTTTGGGACATAAAATGTTGGATGCAAACATATATTAATTAAAAATAGCCTATAAACATATATATGTTTAGAAAGAGAGACCTACAGAGTATGTTGCAAGTAAAAGAATGGAAGTAACCAATTGGCGCCTTAAAAATATATATGTACACAAAGAAAATTTCATTCAAATTTTTTCTTACAGTGTATGCCTAAGTCGAAACATAATATGTTTGAACAATACAAACAATATTTTGTTTGGACCAATCCTGAGAATATATATGCTTGAAGCAAAATGTGTTTGGGTCATATGTTACGGAAGCGTTTATTTTTTTTTTGAGGGTGTGGGTTTTCAATAATTTGTTTCGTTTAAAATGTGTTAACGACAACTTAAATTTCCGAATTCCGACTAGACTTCAAGAAAATTATAAATATCCTATGTTTCAAGTAAAACACGTCATAATTTTGTCTATTTTTGAACATTTTTTCCTTTGTAACCAGAACTAAAATTTAAAACGATTTCATTACTTTTGTCGAATCACTTAACTATAAGGACAAGCTGACTTCGTTACAAAGTTCTTTCAACTTATGGACAAGGAATGGCAAAAAACCCTTTATATCGAAGACAAATGTGGCTTCTATACGCCTCAAACACAAATTCGCCTCTGGAGCATGTTTACTCCCAAACATATTCTGCTTCAAGCATATATATTTTCAGAATGTGTTTAAACAAAAAAGTGTTTGCACCGTGCAAACATATTATGTTTCACCCTAAGGCATATCTTTGTTTAAGGTCCCAAATAGTTAATTCAAGTTTCTAAATATAATTGTGTTGGAATGCAAATAAAAACATTTATTTATATACAAAATATGTATGTCGATAAGCAATCATGACGCTTACCTTAACTTTTATTTATTGTAATTAAACCTTTCAGTTTTTATCATATCTTAACAATGTCTACCGTTTATCTTATCTCCGACGCTACACTAACCTCCGAAGCCATCCTTTATCTTTTTCGCCCTATTCTAATCACGCTCTCTCTCTTCCTGTCTGACCGTTTCTTAAACATATACGTGAAAACATACACCACGAAATTTCTAAAATTAAATGCCAAATGTAATGTCCCACAAACATGATATGTTTATGGAAAATTTATTGGCTGACTTAAAAAATAATGTGCCTAAAATTATGTGTTTCCCAAACATTTAAATAATTTTTACAGCCGAAACATATGAAAAGCAGTCTTTTTTCGTCCGTATTAAGCTAATGCAAAATTCGCATGTCAGCACTTTAAGAGGACATGCAATCTTTGCCCTCACGACAATATTTTTTCAGTGTTATAAGTAACTCAACGATTGTCTCTAATCTTTTTTAGTTGCTTTTTTGCGTAAAACCTTTGCTTGTCTAAAATTTCGTTCCTCGGAAAAGAAAACTCTTCTATCAGTGGACATGTGTGTTTATTCCGAATAGGATCCGAACTCCTTCTGTGAAAAAAAGAAAACTAACCCAGCCAAAAAATAATAAAATTGAGACTAGAAATTGTAAGTGCACCTACTATTCTGCGCCAAAAATTTTCAGCGCAAGAATTCAGCGCAATTTTCTTCTAAACATGTAAGTCAAGAATATTCATCGTTTATTAATCAGAGCGATGAACTTAATAGATTCTAGTTGCACTTCTGTAAAGAAGGTTGTTTTGTTTTTTTTTTAATTTATTACACTATACGAAAAATAGGTAGGATGTTAGTAGGCGAGCAGGGAATAGTAAAAATTTATTGTTTTTTTTTTTCATTTTAGTTTTGACAAAAGAAAAAAGAAAATTAATTTGATTTCTTTGTTGGTTAAGAAGGAAGTCTTTTTTGTGGAACGATAAAATTAAATTTGTGTTTTTTTTGTTTCCGTTGGTGTTGTTTTTAACATAAAGGTAAGGTGACTTATTTATTTTCTTGTTTTAAATGTATAATATGTATCGCATGTTTTACGGACTTTTGAATATTGAGTCTACGATGATTATTAGTATACATTGGATGGAGGTTCGTAAGAAGTAAGTCAGTCGACTGCATCTGAGTTCCTTGTGACAGGCGTAGATAAATCAAAGTAGATTTAGCAAAAAGAGAACAGGTTAAGTTAGACAAGTAGGCTATAGGAAGCCACTTAATGGAATAGAAGCAAGTAAGTTTTTAAAAAGGTGTACAGTCATGGTTAGAATACATAATTATTGGTAAGCTTTAAGTACCGCATAATGGTATGTTCGATAACAATCATAGATCAACATCATTCAAAAATCATATAATGCATTCATAACAAAAGTGGCGTCAACTCCCCCTCAGAATCATTCGGTAAAGACATGCCAGATATTATCACAACAAATTTGGATGTTAGGAGAATTCGAATAGAGCAAATCTGACGATAGTATCAGTTCATGTCATTTAAAATAATGGAATCGAAGCAGAGTACCTGATTTTCAGTGCGCTTCGGTAGGCATATAAATTAGTTTTATTTCCAGTATTGATTTGCTGGTGAATACTGCAAACTCAACAAATCGCTGTCTAGTTGTTACTAATTTAGACGCTGTTGATGTACAGGGCACTGGCGAGTTTACATACGTACTCGTGGTCAAATCGAACCTAGCAGTCGTATGCCTTTTGTCGTAGTCAATCTCGTACTGGATGAAAACTTGATAGAAAGTTAATGCGTGCTTTGTGATTTTTTGCTTATGATGGTATTCCGTCCTTTTCCATATGATATCGACTGACATGTGGTGGTTATATGATCAAGCAAGTTCGGACGACCATTCGCGGGGGGAGCAAAGCATAAAAAGCTGTTGTCAGTTCTCCATGCTCTTGAAATCCGAGTAAATATGTGACGGTGAAAACGGTTAGACATGAAATCGTACTTTTTTAATGTGGCGTAGAGATTGAACTTCGAATTAAGATTTGACGAAGGAAAGCAGCAATTAAGTTGATCAAAAGAGGCTATCAGATGAGCCGTACAAGGATGCATCAAGTTGAAGTTTTTAGCAACAAAACGAAGTGGACAGTCAGACATTGTGGTTTTAGAATTTACAAACAATTAATTCATTTGTGAGTAAAAGCTTTAGGGGTTATCGCATAAAGCGTTGAATTCAAGTATCGATAACAATAATTCATATTAGGTATTGGCAATTCAATTATTTACGTTAAATTCAAAATATTCAATAATGTAGATATTCAAAATATTCAATAGTTATTAAAAAACAAAAAAGTTGGGGAACGGAGTTCAACACCTACTTTCATATTGGGATAGAGCATAATATTCGCAAAATCGTCCACATTGCTTAATTGAGAAAGGTAAAACTGAATTTATTTTAGATGTTGGAAGCGATGGATTACAAATATTTAAAAGTATGAAAATTGGACTATGGCCTATTTTGGGTCGCGTTGTAAATATCCCCGAAGTGGCCTTTTTTTAATAGGGAGCTATGTAGGAAAGCAAAAACCGTATGACATCAATTCCTTTCTACATGACTTTGTTAATGAAGTAAAAAAAATAAAAAGTGAAGGGATTTTGTCTGAAACTTTAAGTAAATTTAATTTACAAATTCGTGGCATTTCTGGTGGAAAGGTAGGTAGGTTTAAAGTGGCAGCCCGATTAAATTCCAGGCTCAGCTTAGCTATTATCAAGTTCGCATTGTGATAAAGCCACATTAACTAAAAGCTACCTATTACATATGCGGCACTTCTAGTGTTTAACCGTTGACCTTCTCGATTATTTTTCTTTCTGTTGAACCAACCGAATTGGTCCAAAAACATTAGCAGACTGCTTAAGTAAGTCAGGTTTTTCCAGGTCCGCAAGTAATGCGAAGCATATATGCCCCTAAATATTTGCTTTTAGCCTTACACAACAAATGCAGGACACTCACACTAAGAGGTTTTTATTTGATTCCTTTTCCTTCCGCATCATGACGAGCTCATACAATTAGTCATTAACTTCGCCACCAATAGTTTTTGCAAAATCGCCTATGCAGGCAGCGACCCGTTTATAGCAGATATTCAGGAGTGAAATCTTGGCAATCTCGAGAACGATTAGCATAATCTTAGTGTTGCGGTTTAAGGTTTAAATGGGCCTTATTTGCTTAAGTTTCGTTACAACCCTACATTTCTCCCATCGAACATTTGGCCTATCAATGACAGCCGTTCTATTTCTGGTGATTACTACCACACGATTCCATGATGTTTGCGGTGCTAAAGAGGGCATAACTCATTAAATGGATGTAGCAATGTACTCAAGAGGTGGCGAAAAGTATATCCAATGTTCATAGTCTATTGCACATCTCTGAGTAAACCTCGAAAACAGCATGATTTTGAAAAAGCCTGTAGATATTAAAAATTTAGCAAAATAAATAGGTAGCTAAAGAAAAAATTGACCTAGAACGCATTGGTACAAAAATGATTTCTTCATTTCCTCTACACGCACAGAAAAAACATGTTTGGGCAGGGTTGCCGCATCCATTTAATGCTTATCTAGAGTATGTAATTGTCGCGAAAAGCATGTATTTTGTCTTTGTAAAAATAATTTTCTACCGGAGAAAAAATGTATGGCTGGCAATAAGCATTTAAATGTTTTCTCAATATGCCGCAAAACATGTTCTATTATTTAAATGATAGAATTTGACACCATTAAATGGTCGCGAAACATGTACCTGACCATTTCAATTTTTTTACTTTCTTGCAGGGAAAAAAGTATTTTTATAGTTAACGTATAGACATGTCCTAGAACCATAAATGGCAAAAAGGCCATTGTTTCATTGTTTTCGTGACCATTTAATTTTATTTTTTTTTTTTTAAACATTGACCAGGGGTAAACACATAGAATTTTCATTTTGCGCGTCAGTCGTGTGTTTATTGTTTCTTGGAATGGACGGAGAATACGGAATTACTGTGTTTTGTGTTAAATTATTTATTCTGAAGTGCGTGGTTTTATGTGAACACAAAAAGGGAAGTGTAATTGAAAAAAATTTTTGTTCTGCATTTTGTTATATGGTATCATTTATTTTTATTTGCAGTTACATGATGTCTGCGTTTGTACATTTGATGAGCACGAAATAAAATTATGGAATAATTACTTATTTTTGCCTTTTATTGGTCTAGATTAAGAATTAAATATTTGTTTTTAAGGTTATTTGCGGACGCTGAATCTAAATTAAGGAACATTCCGCCACATATATTGAATACTTGAAAAATAGGTTCACCACATTAAATTAAAAAAAAAAATCCAAAACGTCCAAGCCGTGCTTACATTGTTTTTAAATTTCCAAGAGTTTTATGAGTGTTTTTATTTTTTAGGAATTTTTAAAGAACATATTTTTTTGTTGTTTTGTTTTATTTTTTTTATTTTTTTATTTTTCAAAACTTGAACATATCGCTAAAACTACTTGGAAAATAGAAAAACAATGTAAGCACGGATTTTTTTTAATTTAATATGGTGAACCGTTTTCAAGTTATTCCAATATATGTAGCGGAAGTGTCTTAATTTTGAACATAACAGTATCATCTCGAAAGTCGAACTGATTAAAGAAAAAAGAACAAGTGGCGATATTTGGATTCAATATTTCAGTTCTTAATCAACAGAACATAGGTTAGGTTAGGTGGCAGCCTGAATGTATCATGGCTCACCTTAGATACGAGGGCGGTTCGGAAACTTCTTAGCCTATCAATGAAAGAGAACTAGTTATTTTTTTCAAAAAAATGAATTTTTATTTTTCAATATAATCTTCCTGAAACTTCAATAGCTCTTAAGTCCAACGCTATTTCCTAGCAATTCATAAAAATCCTTGATTAAAATAGTTTTCCAGCAAGGTCTTCAAAATAGTGGAATTTGAGGTAAAACGCTGTCAGCAAGGAATTTTTTTAGATTTGGGAACAAGTAAATGTCACTGGGAGCTAAATCAGGAGAATAAGGTGGGTGGTAAAGCAACTCGTAACTTTAATTCGTTGATTTTTAGCCATTGTAAAAACACGCTTGTGCGGGTGCGTTGTCTTGATGATAAAATTATTTTTTTTGTGTTGTAAGCCAGAACCGTTTTCCCGAATTTGTATCATTCAATTGACCAAAAGGTTGCATAGTACTCTGAATTTAATTGTTTTAACCCCTTTTGCAGATAGTCAATCAATAAAATACCTATAAAACCGTTGCATAAAAGAAGAACCCTTCCAGCCGGATTGAATTGTTTTTGCCTCTTTGGGCACTCCTTCAGCTTTAAGTCCATTGTTTGGATTGTTCTTTTGTCTCTTGGAGTATTTGTGGGTGGATCCATGTCTCATCAACAGTTTAGAAACGACGCTTAAAAATCCGAAGTTTATTTCGCTTAAAAACAAAGCTTTGAGAAATGTTCATTCTTAAATGCGTTTTTGATTCGACTGTTAACAAATGCGGCACCATCTTGCCAGAAATCTTTTTCATCTGTATGTTAGTTCTTCAACGCAAACTATTTTTTGATCATTTGAGATGCTCAATGATATTAGAGCAAATTCATGCACTTTTAAATTCTCGATCAATTTACAATTTCTGTTTGTTGCTGTTTTGGACAGTCAAACTACGTGGTTCATCTTCAATGCTGTGACGGACCACGTTTTTAAAATTAGCACCCAAATTATTTTACTGTTGCATATGAAGGAGCACTTTCACCTAACACATTCACCAATATCATTATGAAATTCTTGTCCCGATAACTTTTTTTATTGTAAATATTTAATGACAGCACACAATTCTAATTTTTTTCCATTGTAAAAAATTGCCGGATGCGTCCTTTTTTGAATCACCTGTTTCTATATTAAGGTTCGAAAACAAAATTTAACAATGTGTTCATAACAGAAGATGGAAGTTCCAAAAATTTTTTCCTGTTTATTACCGCGCTTTTTGTGCTAGGCTAAGAAGTTTCCGAACTGCCCCACGAATTCAGTTCCATTGTGAAATACGCACGAATTGGTGAACTCTCTCGTATGCACTGAGTGCTGCCCCGAATTCATGTTAGCTCAATGACAAGGGACCTCCTTTTTATAGCTGAGTCCGAATAGCGTTCCACAATTGCAGTGAAACCACTTAGAGCGAAGCATTGAAAACACTCAATAACGTCAGCCAGCATTATTGCGGTGATAATCCAACTTGCCTAAAAACTTTTGGTGTTTGGTCGAAGCAGGAATCGAATCCACGACTTGTGTAATGCAAGGCGGCATGCACCACGGTGGCTTCCCCTCTAAACAGAACCATTGTTCCCTTGTGTATCCGATCCAATGAAGTTTTGTTGCAAGGCTGACATTACCAGTGAAGCGTCACTGAATGTTACCCGATAATTGAAAGTTTCAAAATGACAACGAAATGAAAGTGTTTATTCAGGTTCGTGTTTTCTTTCTTTATACACACATCCGACAATATAGATTAGAACTTATTGTTTGTTTATTTGTTGTTCAATAATTTTCAAAACAAAAAAAGGAAAAATTTTAAGCTCAACTAAATTATAAAACAAAAAATATTTTTACATGATTTTATTTGTTATTTTTTAAAAGCAATGCCTCTCGTATACCATAACATAACTCGAATCGAAATGAAAGAAAAACAAACCAGCGTTGCCAGGTTGGGGGGTTTCCTGCCCAATATTTAGGGTTTTAATCACGTTTAGGGTATTTTTAGGGATTAACATTTATTTGGGTCGATTTTTGGCGCGTAAAAAAATATCTTAGACCGTTATAGTGTGCAATTCCCTCAACAAATTCGGACTAATTCTGCATGTGCATTTTGAGAAGAAAAAGTCTAACCTAAATACAAGCAAATTATGCAGATAGCAATTATCTTCGTTATGATTTTTCAAAATCTATACTGTCGAAAGGGCATTTTTAATATTTGACAGCAATTAAAAACAAATTAAAAGAAATCACATTCTTAGCAGTTTGAGAGCATTTTTAAGAGTATTGGTCTCAATAATGCCACGCCTACAATTTGGCGATAATGAATATATTTATGAATGTTAGATTTCCTTGTATTTCTATAACTTAAACTTTATAAACTTTTTTTTTTTTTAAATGTTTTTCTGAATATCCTCAGGTGATGACATTTTAAGAAAAAAACGATAATTGCCCTTTTTCGTTATAAGTATTTTTTTAAAGAGGCAATTAAAAATTTTTTTCTTATACTTCAAAAAAAATTTAAGTTTGAATCTAAAAATTTCAAGTTCCTCAGGAAAAAACTCTCTCTTTCAGTATATAATATTCTGTTAACATTAATTTTCAAAAAGTGAATCACTGCAGTGATTTTTCCACGGAAATTTTGGGACCCCATTTTATGTACTATTTACATTTTTTTTGGGGGTTACTTTGAAAAGAATCTAGACCAATTTATAGGTTTTTCTTAAAGATTTGGGGAGAAGAAACAAAAATCACTCTGGCAGACACTGAAAACAACCACTAGAAACATATCGATTACATCCGATGACAGGTATCTGGATTTACAGTTAGATAAAAGAAATATAGAACCAAGAGAACTGGCTGGGATGCTACCGCAAACCGACCAGTGTATTTAGTACACCCAACATTTGCAATGTCTAACCGCACTCATAGCCCCATCCCTGCCTTTAGGCGGGCTTCGTAAAAATCAGGAAGCTTTTAGTAAAACACAGCCTTAAGACGATACCAAAATGGGTTTTTAAAAAAAAAATTAAAAAAAAAAAAAGAAAATAAAAAATAAAAAAAACTTAATAACTGTTTCAAAACAATCTTTGCAAGGGTCATATACTGAATTTTAACCCGGCATAAATTTTTCTTGATTCGTTTTTCTTGTTTTGTGTTACATTGAAATAGTTTTTTTGCGTTAACATTGAATATTTAATCAGCTGTGCAAAAAAAATTGGGACATTAGAGGGTTAAAAACAGCCAATTGGTAAAAAAATATAAAAACCACCAATATCCAATGCAAACGCCCGCCGTTGTTCACAAGTATCCAATTGTCGCATTTTGTATGCTTATATACACTAGTCGAAGTTTTGGGTAGTTTATTTTTGTAGATTTAATGACCTGAAAATGGAAACGTTTGCTTAATTTTTTGATGTACGCCATTTAGTGATATTTCCAACAACCAAATAACCTCTACCTAGTCATCTACTAAATAATCATTTAATATTTTTCGGCCATTTACAAAAGGACCAACCAAAAATATTAATAACTTCGAGAGAGTTGAATAGAGAGAGCGAAAGAAGTCGTTTAATTAATTATGATGCCTTCTTTTGACTGTCTCTAAGTTATCTGTAAAATATCCAATTGCATATTATTCGCATTATAAGCGTATACAAAAATAATTTGAGGCAATTGCTTTATATTTGTGTATGGCATCAGCGTTGCCCAGGTTAGGGGTTTTCGGTCTCCCAAAATTTAGGGGTTTTTGTCAGGTTTAGGGGGATTTTTAGGGGTAACATTTATTTGGGGGGATTTTTGGGGGTAAAAAAATATTTTGGACCTAATAAAGTGGAGAAAATTCTCTAAGCAAATTCGGAACAATTTGGCATGAATTATGAGAAAAAAGAAGCGGAAAGTCAACAAGAAGATCCTAAATACAAGCTAGAATGCAATAGCATTATTTTCGTGTATCTTTTTCAAAATCTTCTGTTTGAAAGGGCATTTTCATATTTGACACAATTGAAAAAAGCAATCGTATTTTGGCACTTAGGCAGCTGAAGCATTTAAGATAAGCCTGATTTTAAATTGATATACAATATAGTATTAATACACGTCCAAAGAAAAAAATAATTTCCTACAGGGACGAATTTTAAACAAACGAAAAATCTCATCCTCTTATAGAAGTATTTTCTTAAAGACAAATTTTTATTTTTTATTTAAACTTCAAAGAAAATTTTTTAGCATCAAAGAAAAACTAATTTTGTCAAAAATTCGCTTTCCGCGCAGAAAAGAAAAAAAAACTCTTGCTTTCAGTATATATATTTGTGTTAAATTTAATTGTTTAGAAGTGTGCACACGGATTTTTTTCACGAAAATTTGGACCCTTTTGAACATTTTACATCCTTAAATTTTTGGGGGTTTTTGAAAAAAAGCCTAGAGCAATTTAAGGGGTTTTTTCTTAGATTGGGGGAGAATCAAAAAATCACCTGGCATCAAAACACTCGGTAATGCATCAAAAGCGGAGCTAACGGTAAAAAATTTTAGTATTTTTTGTTTTCGTTTCTGCGTTTTAATTTTTGGCAGTCAGTTTGTTTTCGAGTGTTGACGGAGCAAAGTGATCGCGGGGAGTTTTTGTTTTAGAAAGTAAATTTAAAAGTGTAAAAGAAATTTATTAGTGCTATATTTAAACAAGAATGTAAGAAAAATTAGTAAAAGGTAATGAAAAATTAATAAAGAAAGAAACAGAAGATTATTTAGAAAAAGTTTGAGAATAATTAAATGAACAATGTGAAAAATAGCAGCGTGTATGGAAACGGTTTAAAGAAAATATTCCCGTAAGAAAATGGTGGTTGAAGGGCATGAAAAGCCATCATAAACTTTTCCTTCTAACGGAACTGTCGCTGGGTGCCTAACTACAAGCTTGTAGTATTAGGCAATAGAGTTCGAAGAAATTGTGCGAGTGACTTGAATCAAATATTTTGCGTGGTGAAAATTTAGTGGTAAATTCCTTTTTATAAAATTCAAAGTCTCTAAAACGGCCATCAATTCAATAGCATTGGGGAGGGTCCTTATTTTAAACGCAGCTTTGGCCAATTTTGGTCAAAAGCTGTCAATATTAGAAGCTCGCCGGCCGTGTTCAAATTAGGTATATTTTTAATGTAGTACTAAAACCTTCTACTTGTAAAAGAATTTTTAAGGTAAAGGTAAGTTGAGGAGATGACTTCCCTACATAGAAACAGGTATTACCAAGAAGGAGAAATTATTTTCTATTAGAAAATAAGGGAAAGTACTATGGGCGATTCTCTCAGCAAGAGGCTTTTTATAAGTGGGACTCCATCTCTATACCTCGAGGCACGGGGTGTTCTAAGTGTATACATGATTGCCAAAAAAAATTGATGGTGTTTTAACTTATTGGTACTCAATCTGGAGACTTGATAACCGATGAAGATTGTAAACTTAAGAATAATACCCTAAGCCATCATAGTGCTTCATTACATCAACAAAAACTCTCCCTTTAAGACCTCAAATAAAAATTGTTACACAAAGTACCCCTAGACTGCATGCACTCGTAGAACTCGCCGGTGTTTCCAAATAGGTATATTTTTAAAAAGGTAGTAACTAAAGTCCGTCTACTTGTGAAAGGAATTTTTTAGGTAAGGTAGTTTGAGGAGATAGACTTCCCTACATAGAAACAGGTATTAGCCGATAGAAGGAGAAATATTTTTCTAAATAGAAAATAAGGGGAGTACTTATGCGATCTCCCAGCAAGAGCTTTTATAAGTGGACTCCATCTCATACCTCGCGGACACGGTGTTTCTAGTGTACGCAGGTTGCCAAAAAATTGATGATGCTTTAAACTTATGGTAAACTCAATTTGGAAGACTTGATAAGCGAACCGATGAAGATTTAAACTTAGAAAAATAACCCTAACCCATCATAGTGCTCATTACATCAAACAAAAACTCTCCTTTAGAAGAGCACTTGAATATAAAAATGGTTACACAAGTAATCCAATAGACTGCAATGCACGTTGATGACCTGGGTGTAATGCGGAAAGTTTTTTTATTGGAGTTAACAAAAGAAAATGATTTCTGAAATAAACACAAAAAATATTTCGAATAAACTTTTGCAATGTACGTATGTTCAATCACTAAGGAATTAGTACGTAAGCCTCGTTCTGCTTGATGAGCCTTAAATTGGAAAGCACGGGAACTGCGCCAATTTCTTCTATTCACTGGCATATTTTCATTAAGGGGGAAGAGTGAATGAATGAACATTTACTATTTATTTTTACAGTTGCAATTGTGCTTGTAGAATGCTAATTCCAAAACAAATTCAAATCTAATTTCTTAATATTTTTTGTGAAATTTTGCCCATTATATTTGGGCCAAAATGACACGGATGAAAAAGACTGTTTTTCATATGTTGGCTATAAAACATTAATATGTTTGGAACACAATTTTTACACAATATTTTTTGAGTGCCTAAATTATGTTTTATAGAATTTGCGTTCCTATGGATTTATTTATTTATATTTCATATTTATTAGCATTTTTATTATTATCTTTAAATCATCATGTTCGATTTGGTTTTGTTTTCGTTTGAATTAGCATGATTTGAACTGTGATTTTTTGTTAGTGTATAGCGAGTGATGTTAATGAATTTCAAATGTTCTCAGCATGTTACTCCGGCATATGTTATGAATGATATTTTCTATACATCTTTTGAGACGCTCAATTAACACTAACAACAATAAGAGAAATGCATGTTAAACATGTTTATGTGGGATATTTGTTATTGTTCAAATGAAGTTTTCATTTATGTTGATTTTGTGCATTTGCTAAATGATATGTCACTCTCTTACTCTCCAATCTCTCGATCTTGTATTTAAATTTATGCTACTAACAAAATTTTATCATTCTGGGTGCCAAATCAGCTAAATAGTGTTAAATCAACGCACGACTTTTCTTAATATAAATTTAAAAAATTATAAAATATATTTGTTGTTTTAATCTCAGCTTTAAAACCATTGCGTTGACTAAACTACAAGAGTAGCTTAACCAACAGAGGAAATGAAGTTTGGTCAAATTTATTTGCACTGAAAAAACAGTGAACCCACCAGGAAGAAAACTTTCGGTTAATTTTAGAAAATGTTGAATATTTGTAGAAAATTTTAACTAAAAGTATTACAAACGTTGGCATCAAACGTCGTAAAAATAAGTAAATATTTTTCGACAAATTCAAGACATAACTAAGTTTTTTCACTTGTTAAAGAAAATTTTGTAGTTTGAAGGAAAATCTTGGAGTTCAAAATTGCAAGAATGTCTTTAGTGACGTACGAAGTTCATGATGGACGTATTTTTGGTAAATGGAAGACACGAATTTAGTTAATAATTATGCTTCATTTGAGTATATTTTTTTCCTCGGTTTTAGTTAATTTACCTAACGTACACAAAAAATTATTAGAGTATAGGAAACTTTCTCCAAACATAATAATTCCATGAACTAAAATAAAGTTAAATTGGCTTTGGAGAGTTCATTTTTTTTTTGAGTGTGGGCAAAGTCCATAACACTGAAAGATAGTTGGTTGGACGCACGTTTCGGAATTACCACATTCCTCATCAGCATCCTCTACTTGCAGCAAAACTATCAACCACACTGTTAGAAAAATATGTTTTTCATATGTTACGATATAAAAAATGTGTTCGGGCACAATTTTAAAACACTATATATTTCAAACAGGTAATGTTCCTAATCTAACACTAATGTTGGGCATCTATGTTAATATGTTAGAATATATTATGTTTGGGGCATGAATTTTCAATAAAATCATAGTGTGAATGCAAAACATATTTATAAATTTACAAATTTCGACTAACATTACAATATGTTGTGAGTATTTTATTCAAAGCGACAGAGAGAGAGTATAGAAAAGAAATAGAGATGGAAACCGGGATAGTGACAAAAGATACAACATAACACAGCGAAAGAATCAACAACAGAAACAATTCTGTGAAACCGCTTGTAATGTTGTTTCGGAACTGTTTTCATGTAAGCCAAAAATTTGATAACTGCTTAAGTCTAACCCCCATTTCATGAAGCCTCCGTAGTGCTACGTTAAGCTAACGAACTTTTAAACGTATATCTAACATATCTGTCATTTTGATTTAAAAAAACAAACAGCATAT
>PGFW01071353.1:2432-12964 GCA_003123925.1 Haematobia irritans | reverse complement strand
CCCCATAGAGCCGGATAGTTAATAAATTACTAGATTTACGATTGTCTGAGTAAAGTTCTTCATAAATATGATAGACATAATAACTGATGAGGCGGCCATGAAGAGACAAATGAAGAGTACGTGCCATCCATACAATGTTGCCTAAGCACACTTGGTCAATGTAGCTCTTTCGACTAATTTACAGAGTAGAAATAAAGTAACCTTCCAGCCCCCCTCTCCTCTAACCTCTCTGAAGAACTACAACAGAATAATTTTTATGTAAATTTACTGAAGTCTTTTGAAATTCATCATCTCTTTGGCGCTTTTTTATGGTAGTTGTAATGGCATCCAAATGACTCAAACTGCATATGAGTCCAAGAACCCCAGACACAGTCATGTGTTAGGGGATTTGAAAGACAAATATTTGCATATGAGGCGATTTATGTGCAGACCCTACCAATGGTTGTCTCAGTTCTCAGTTCTTTCCCCTGAAAGAGGTTTCATATGCTCTATGACATCGGGTTTTTTTTGAGTTTTTCACTGTTGTCGGTAGTCATCAGTGTTATTTTTGTTATTTGTTTACACTACTACTGCTGCATCATCCACTTATCTTATACACTATACAAATAATTCACTTGACTGTATTCTATTTAGCTTGCTAATATTAGATTATTGCATTTAAAGAAATAGGATCAATAAATTTGTAAAAGGTCTCCAATATAGATACTCTTTTAATTATATTCTTTTAATTCATACCGTAACATAATGATTACTTTCTCTTCTATATATTCAATCTACAGGATAAATTATTATAGTTCACAGAGCCGTCTAGCGTCTTGGGCTGCATATCATTTTTTTGTTTTTTATCATCCCTGATATCATAAGCACTCTCAGGGAGTCTTACGTTCATTCAATATTTTTTTATGTTTTCTAAAAATCACAGAATATTCAGTGGGATCAAAACAAATTTCGAATTGCATCAATTAATTCTTCTAATTCACGTTTGTGAGTTGATACATAATTTTTTAGGTTAATGAAACTCAGGAGTTCAAATGAATATATAATTGGTTATATTGTTTTACTTATGATATTTCGATGATCATTATAGGAAAAACAATTATATTTTTCCTATATAGAAAAAATCCTAGTAAAACTTTTTTTTAATATTTGCAGCAAATAAAACGGATGCTGCCAATTGGTTTGCCTATGCTTTCTTACAGAAACGTGAAGACGCGGTTTCACTTCACGATCATTCCATGGTTGAGATCACATTTGAAGCCTCCGTCGTCTAGCCTAGTGATTTCTATTTGTAAGAGTATTTATACCTAAATTCCAACCCTGCACTGATATTGTCGTGAAGTTTCAAAGATTTCCATGTCTTTAAAAATACGATGCAATTTGCTTGCATAGGAGACAATTTCTCCTTAGAAGTTTTTTTCCTTGTCATAATCGACGAACTTTTTCATGACGTCGTATTGTCTTATAATCTGAGTAATTTCACTTAATGGGTATCATAACTGAAAGAAAACTTTGGGCTAGGTCACTTGACTTAAATAATTCGAAAAACTCTTTAAATTAATGAAATTGTGTCTTTAAATTTGTTGGCATTTTGGCATTTGATAAAATCAAAACGTTCAAACGATGATACTATTGCGCTACTGGTCTTCTTTCCTCCACTCTGGCTTCCCTAGTATTGTTCATAGGAACGCTCGCTGTTGCTGTCTCCATGAATCGGTCACCGTGATCTCTGCTCATATCTCTCCTTATGGTGCTTCCTCTACCTCTTGTTGCCACGTTTGTCTTCCGGCTGCTGCTCGTTTGTCTTTCAGGTGCAGCCCTCGAACACTTTGATACGCGCTTCTATTCGCCGGTATGAAAGACGACCACCACTTTAACCTTTTTCTTCTAGTCATGATCACGTGATTCCTAGGACCAGCATATACGACCAAATTTTTTACGGCTTCCCCCTCCTCTCCATGTAGACAGTGCATGCTCCTTGGTCGTAGCAAGTTATGTGGCCTGTCTATCTTGTTATTGTCTCTTACTTCTGCGTTGTCCTTGCTCATGGATCTAATGTCCCCTTCGTTCTACACGATATCTTTTTATCATTATATGGATTTATCTTCCCTTGTGTACATACCTTGGGATCATTTCCCTCCGCTTTCTTCGTCCCATTGCTGCCCGAGCCCCTTTAATTACTGTCAACCCGCTGCATCTACTCTTGTCTTTGTCGTTCCCCCATTTTCTTGTTTATTACCATTTTATTATTGCGTAAGTTCGTCTATGCCGTATTTATGCACCCTCCACCATTTGGATTATTTGTTGCAATAAGAATCATATGTACATAAGAATAGATTAATGTAAAGTAATCCACAATGTGAATTGGACTTGGATATGTGCTGGAGTAACGGGCCGGGGGACGTCTCAATATTAAGGTATATACTTGGAAAACTTCTTAAACCCCGTGATTCACCTTATATGGATCTAAAATTTTATTAGAGATCATACGGGGTATTCACATTACGTTACTAAAACATAGATATGGAGAAAGGACATATATACGATAAAATATAATAGGTTTCATGTGTTTCCAAAATACATTCTTTATAATCACTCGATCTTTACAAAATTCTATCTAGGAGAGGATTTAAGAAATATATCTTGACAAATAGATAATAAAGTTTTATTTATTCTTGATTTAGTCGCTCCGATAATAAATTTCACAAAATTATGTTCTATAGATCTAATAAAATGTTAAGACAAATAGTATGATATAAGGTAGACTCCTATAAGACTTTTTGGAAAAAAGCTCATGTCTATAGACGTAGTTTACAGGTAAAATAAAAGTTGTTTGGATCTCATTAAATTGCACTCACTACCGATAATTTTTGGTACAATAATACAGTATCTTTAGACTAATATTTTCTATTACAATGTAGGAATAGCTATCACATAAATTTATTCTATTATAGAGAGATTTCTACAGATTAAATTTGCTCTGACAAATAATGTTTCTATAGTAGACTATTCTACTCCTCATAGTGCCATATATTATTATACAAAGATATGTTACTATAAGAAATAATTTGGCCCCCTCTGTAAGAGTATGCATTATTGTGCAAAGATTGTTTTCTATATAAGGGACAAAGTTAATCAGCATAAAATATTTCTATAGAAATATAAAATTTGATGCGAAAGATTTTCTATAATAAATATAAGTAAATCTGACTGATTTCGAAAATATAGGTTTCTGTCCATATATGCATGAACAAATGCTATTAATCCACATAAAATATTGACATGAAAAAATTTCTATTCTATGATGCAGGTTTAAAATTATCACAATAGCAACTTTCTTCTGTGATAATAGATGAAGTGTAAAAAATTTTACAAAATACTTAGTTGCCTCAGAATGCATATTATAATAAAATGTTTTTGACGAAATGGGTGATTATCTTATAGAAAATTTGAACATGATTTGACTAAACTAAATTTTCTTATATGTGGAAATAGAATTTCACAATATATGTCTATTTCTAAATAAGAAAGCTTAATTTTGACTAATACTTGCTTCTCATGTGCTAAAGTATTTCATATTTCTAATTTAGAAAGAAGTATTATAGATTCTTATGGCTAATGTTAATTACATATATATGTTATGACAAAATTTTCTATAGCGGCGAAAACGAATATATATGGGTTAGCTTATAAGTTTTATGAAGTGGCAGAACTGAAATTGTGAGATCAATAGTATAAAGAGCTCAGTTACTGACTAATTTCAGTCTCATTCCTGTGGCATCGTAGAATACCTTCACAAATTCATTTTGCCAAGGAAATCGAAGACTTCTCCTATTCACATGATGCAATGACCCGATTACCAAACTGTTCCCCGTGATGCAATGAGCCATCCGATATCCTTTTTTAAAGCAGAGTCCGAACGGCGTTCCAGTCATTGCCACTAGTGAATACGACTTCAGGAGGCGAAAGAGATTTTTAGTTTAGTAATAACATTTTGAAAAATTTTCTATAGGCAAAATTCTAAATAAAGTTTTGGTAGAAGATTTCTATATCCAATCCTTTGGGGATCGGAATAGATAATACCCTAAGTGAAATTTTAATATGGGTCCAAAACTCCTGGCTTTTAGACCATACTATAGAGAATCTGAATGGGCTCTAATCATTTTGTGGGCACTCGCGTCGATGAAGGTTGATAATTAAATACTAGGCGCGCGAGCTCGTATATACTCAAATTTCAACCAAACGGTCCCAGAAATTTTCAACTCCGAGGAGTCTGTGCATCCACACTTTGTCACTATCTAATCAGCTCTTGAGACGATTCAAATATGTAACTTGGGGACGCTATGTATTTCAATGCGCGAGTTAAATTTATAACGGTACCACAAAGTCAGGCCTTATAGGGTCTATGAGTAACCAATCCTAGCGATGGCATCTAGAGAACCATTCAAACGAAGTACCCGGATATATCACAGAAATTCTAACGTTGCGATGAATTGTTCTGTTACATTTCGAGTAGACACGGAAGTTCTAATCGAATGTGGTTATCTGCATATTTATTATAAGCTCGCACTGTGGCCCTTAAATATAACGAACTTAAAACCGATGAGTGATGTGGACTTCTAGATCATTTTTAAGAGTGTTAAATTACGGGACTAATATTATAGCTGCTGGTATAAACCATGAATGTGCCGAATATATCAGGCAGAGCGTTCGGATGAGAAAATTGTCTATCTCTTTAGAGGGCAGCTATCACGCCAGCCCAAACCGGAGATCGGTTATAAATATGGGTGAACGATTTCCTTACTTCAATAGTGGTAGTATAATTCTGACCAAATTTAGGATTGGCTGCCAGATTTTGAATAGGACGATTGGAACAATATTATAGCTTATGTTGAGTACATAGATATAGATATTGACCCATAAATGTGTTTCCAGATACGAACCGCATGTAAGCGACCCGGAAAGGAAGCGTTTATAGCGTTTGCTATACGAGAAATTTTGCTTCCCTATTAGCATAAGGGCCTCGCACAAGCAATACCATCTGATGGGGGGATCGTGTTTATAGCTCAGAAGGCAGCTAATATAGTATTCTTATTCTCCGTCTTGTCATCCGGGTGTGATTCAAATTAATTTTGGCATATGTCTGATGGAAACATTATAATGACTCCAGATCGATTGGTCGAGGGTAATAAACTACCAAAAAAATTTATCAACAGCTTAGTATTTGCAATGTGTATGTGTCCCAGTCGCGCACATAAGGCTCGCGCAGATTGGTTCGCGCAGTGTCTGGTTCTGAGATTCTTCGGATGGGGGGGGAACTATAATCTTACTAAAAGAGTCGAATGATGTGCCCATTTGCAGATGAACCAAATGCGTGGACGCGAATCGTCCAATAACAGGACTTAATTATGTCTAAGTTAGAGTGATGATTAGCAATGGTTGCGCCCTTTATCAGGGTTTTGCGAAGTTTATTTAGCAGTTCTGTCTTTACTATGACGGATGTGGAACGGACTCCATGCTAAGTATCGACTCCAAATTCACCACAGTACCCAGATATCACGAGACCTGAATATATCTTTTATAAACATTGATAGATTTCTATATGTGCCCGGTCCTTATACAAGTACAGATATTTTTCCTCCATGGTTTACAAAAGTGAGTAATGACAAATTTAATTATAACCAATTCTCTGCTAGCTTCCTGAACTTATAAATTTGGTTAAAGTCGCATCGTAACGGCATTCAGGTAATATAGCAGTCTGATATTCCGCAACCAAACTATTCGACCATACTATTTCTCTTGAGATTTCTCTTAGAGCATATATATTATTAATTATTTTTGTAAAGACAAATGTTGTTTTAACTAACGTTAAGCAGAAGTCGAAACAACGTAATGCATTTCTCTTTTACGAAGACGATGAATCGTAAAAAAAATAGGTAGAAAAATTCTCTTTAGTATTCACAATTCAAGTGAAATGTTATTAGACATAACAAAGTATTTTTCGAATGATTCTGAAAATATAGATATATCAAGAATATATTTACGGTCCAGATTTTTTATTGTTCACTTGAATTTAAATAGGAATGAGATATTATTGTATTGTAATGCAGAGCTACAACAACACTGCGTGTGGCATCGAGAGAGGAGTGATGCAAGAGAGAATAGAGTAGTGCACATAATATAGTTCATGATCTCAAGACGCATAATTTTGATTATAATCGGATATGACAAATTTTGTCGAATAATTATGAATATTTAAGATAAACTAATATTTTTAGTTTAAAGAATACGAATTTATATTAATGTGTAAATCTTTATTTGTCACGCATTTTTTATTTGATCTATAAGTACAGTTTATTGCCGCTTTGCTCTGCTTTTTCTCGACGCTTTTTTAGTTTATAAAAATAATATTATACTAACGATAAAAAACTGAAAAAACTGGGTTGATTGAGTAAATGGAAACTTTCTCCAAACAGTGTAAATTAATATTCATTAATCGACCACCTCAGAGCAAATGAATAAAGCTCTATATGCTCTTTAGAGCCTTTTTTAGTGGAAATATTTATGTTTAGAGATAGTTCACTTGTTCTTTTGTGAGTTTTAATTATTGGAGGAATTTGAAGATAATCTGGGACTTAATTACACGAATGTGATAAATTAGTGAATCAACTGGTCAATATTTCAAATAATGGTAATTGCGTTCCTTTATCTAAAGTTTCTGTTCTCGAGTATATTGTAATCATCACCGAAATTCGGGCATTCAATAATATAGTACTAATTTTGTACATATAGAAAACTTAAACAAGTTGTCATAACACCCTTAAGTGGATCATGAATAAATTTCCACGCTTAAAGGGTCAATAGATATGTGGACTACTATGATTCCTCGTTCTATGATCTCGGAACTATTGCTTTTATGAGAAAAGACACTATCATCTATACACATTTTTCCCCGACAGAAGTTTTGAAGGCATTCGCATAATGCCCTTGCCTAACGTTGAAGTGTTTTATTCAAATAAAATATTATAATATTTTGTATTATATCTGTTTTTATACTTGCGCCATCTTGGTATTATAGTTATAAAGTGTTTGGCAGAAAATTGTGTTTCCAATAAAAAAACAAAGAAGATGTCACGCAATAGAGATGATCGGAACTACTGTGCGTTGGTATTGATTCGATTTTTATTTGAGCGTTCATGTGACTCAGGGTGGGTCTTGTTGAGCTCGAGTAGGATTGGATAATGCCCCATGTCCGTTCTGTCCGCGTCTGTCTGTTGACCATTTTTGTGGTTTAAAGTCTTAGGTCGCATTTTAGTCATCGCTCAAATTTGGCACATGTTTCCTAATTTGGGTCCATGGAACCTATTGGATTTTTGAAGATAGGTTTCAAGATCTCGCTATGCTCATATTATTCTCGCCGATATGCTATTGCAGCAGGCCAGGTTTTTATAGCCGATTTTGCTTGAAATTGTACAAACATAGCACTTTAGTGGTATAGTCATGGTGCAATTTGATTGAATTCGGTTCAGATTTAGATATATGCTCCCATATAATATTTCGCCGATATGGCTTTATATGGCCCAGAAGCCAGATTTTTTGGGCCGATATTAGGTTGAATTTGCACTAGGCGGTTACCATTAGTAGTTAGTCAAGTGTGGCAATCGATTGATACTTCGGTTCAAGATTTAGATACTGCCACATATATCTTTTCGCCCGATATGGGACTAATGGTCGCTAAAAGCAGAGTTTTGGCCATTGCTATATGAGATATCTTTTGTACTTCAGTAAGTACTTTTTTATTCATAGATATATTGGGTTTGAATCGGTTCAGACTTAAAGTACTCTTTGGGTTACGCATCCAATCCCATGCGAATGATTAGTTTACCTTTTTGTTGTGTTTCGTACCTTTTGAGCCGATATCAGATATATGGTTACAAATAGTTTTGGTCAAAATATGTTAATATTTTGAGGAAAGCTTTACAAACTGTTTTTGCTAATAGTCTTTTACAAATTTGGCAAAACAGACAAGCTCATGCGGGCAGAAATATCGAATTGAAAAGCCATATCACAAATACGATTTGCTTGAATTTCAATAAGCTGTTTAGATCGAAAAAATTACGTGATTCATATTACCTTCCAAACGAACACTATCTATGATAAACAAGGTTCGCGTTCTAATAAAATAATGCAAAACATTACAATTAGGTCGAACTTGAGACATAAAGTAAACTACCAAAATTTGGAGAAAAATTAACAAAAATTTTATTTTGCAAAATATAAGAAAATATTGTCAAAATTTGCTTCTGTGAAATTTGTCAAATGTTTATTATATAGGAAATTTTGTCAAAATTATTCTCTATAGAAAATTTTTAAGTATACAAAAATTTTGTATTTCTATAACGAGAAATTTTGTACAAATTTATTTCTGATAGAAATTTTGTCAAAATTTTTATTACTAGTGAGAAACTTTGTCAAATATTTCTAGAGGTTTCATGTTCTATAGGAAATTTTGTCAAAATTTTATTTATATACAAAATTTTTCAAATTTTATTTCTATAGAAAATTTTGTCAAAATTTTATTTCTATATAAATTGTATAAAATTTTATTTCTAGAACAAATTTTGCAAGATTTATTTGCTAAGATAATTTTGTCCAAAATGTTATTACTTCTGAAATTCTGTTAAAATTTTATTTCTATAGAAAATTTTGTAAGAATTTTATTCTTAATTTGGAAATTTGTTGCAATAGAATTTATGTCTATAGTAATTTTAATTTTTCTATGGAAAATTTTGTCAAAATTTTATTTCTATAGAAATTTTAAATTTTTCGTTTGCAAATGTAAAATTTGTAAATTTTTCTATAGAAATTTTGTCAAAATTTTAGTTTCTATAGAAATTTGTCAAGATTTTATTCTATAGAAAATTTTTGTCAAATTTTACTTGCTATTAGAAAATTTTGTGCAAAATTTTATTTTCTATAGAAATTTTGTCAAATTTTATTTCTATAGAAAATTTTGTCTAAATATTACTTTCTATTTAAAATCGTCACTTTGTTTAATATTACCGTATAGAAAATCTTATCAATATTGAACGGTTTTATAAGAAATTTGTCAAAAATATTTTGATATGGCAATGTTACGCAACATTTTATTTCTATAGAAATTTGTCAAAATTTATTTCTATAGAGATTTTGTCAAAATTATTAATTCTGTACGGAACATTATTGTCCAAAATTTTAATTCTAGATGAAATTTTCAAAATTTTATTTCTAGAGGAAATTTGTCAAAATTTTATTTCCTAAAGAAATTTTGTCAAATTATTTTAATACATTTTATTTCTATATATAATTTGGTCAAGCATTTTATTTCTATAGAAAATTTCGTCAAAATTTTATTTCTATAGAAAATTTTGTCAAAATTTTATTTCTATAGAAAATTTTGTCAAAATCCTATTTCTATAGAAAATTTTGTCAAAATTTTATTTCTATAGAAAAATTTTGTCAAATTTACATTTTTATTTATCCAGCAGAAAATGAACGTAGTATTCATAAAGAAAGAGCTGTGCAGCACGCGATATAAAAATACTACGGTAGTCTTCGTAAGCGAAGACTAAAATCTTAGTGAAAAAGTACTTTTTCGCTCAAAAATTACTTTTTGTACTTTCTTAAATTTTATTTTCCCATCCCTGGTTGGTATGAGCTTTCCAGAGTCATTACAACTTATAGCCTCTTTCTCTCTTATTTTTATCTCTTCGAGTTCCATATTATTAAATAAACCTTCCATTCATCTATTTAAACAAGTCTTAAGGAACTTTTAACAAGCAACCAAAGTTAACTTTTGCATCATTTGTATCTTTCCTTTGTTATCTGTGTATCAAAGCATTTGGAGGATTCTTTTATATGCGAATTCTTTCCTCTCACTCACCTCTCTCTCTCGCTCTCTCTTTCTTCCCCATAAGAGCCGGAATAGCTTAATAATTACTAGATTTACGATTGTCTAGTAAGTTCTTCATAAATATTGATAGACATAATACACTGATGAGGCGCATGAAGAGACAAATGAAGAGTACTGCCATCCATAACTAAATGTTCCTAAGCACACTGGTCAATGTAGCTCTTTCGACTAATTTCAGAGTAGAAAAAAACCTTCCAGCCCCTCTCCTCTAACCCTCTCTGAGAACTACACAGAATAATTTAATGTAAAATTTATGAAGTCCTTTTAAATTCATCACATCTTTGGCGCTTTTTATGTAGTTGTAAGGCATCCAAATGACTCAAACGCATATGAGTCCCAAGACCCAGACAATCCAGTCATGTTTAGGGGATTGAAAGAAAAAATTGGAATATGAGGCGATTATGGAGACCCACCAATGTATGTACTCAGTTCTCAGTTCTTTCCCTGAAGAGGTTTTCATATGCTCACTGACATCGGGTTTTTTTGAGTTTTTTCACATGTTTCGCGTAATCCATCCAGTGTTATTTTTTTATTGTTTACACTACTTACTGCTGCTGCTCCTTGGTGTTTATGTTTCCATTGT
>PGFW01071352.1:0-16444 GCA_003123925.1 Haematobia irritans | reverse complement strand
TTATTAGACCAGGGACTTATCAGCCAACCTGTTATATAGGAACAGGCTTAAACGGTACTACCTAAAACGATCTAAGATCGGTTAGTAAAAAAGCTTAAAATGACCCAATTTGTCGAAAGATATCGATATATATGTGTATGGAACAATATCTAAATTTTATCCGATTTTTTTAAATTCAGTAGTCTTCGTTATTGTGCCAAATTTCATCAAAATCGGTTAATAATTGGGACTGGAATCCTGCGAACAACAAATACTTGGACAGACGGACACCAAGGGCTAGATCGACTCAGGAAGTGATTCCGAGTCGATCCGTATATATTTTATGTGATCTAAAATCAATATTTCTGGTGTCAATATTTCCACGTTTGCCGAGAAATATATCGCTACACTTAGGAACTTTCATTCTTTTATTTGATTATGTTTCATTTGTTTCATACACAGTAAAATTCAGAAATTTAAAATTTATTGCGTACAACAAAAGATTTTTGTATATTTCCTCAAGAGAACTTCTTGTGAAGATCAAAGTTAGTTCCATCTCTAGATGAGCATTTTTGGATGTACATTAAAAGCAGTACTTACAGAGAACTTCAGTTTTTTTTTGCTGGAATGTTAAATCTATTGTTTGTGTAAAATATCAAGTCATTGGGATTTAAATCTCGTTGAGACCGGGTAGAAAATGTAGGTATTTTAGCCAACCGAAAGAACATAGATTGGGCACACTTAACGATACTATCTAATGCACTTATTGTTCACAGACTTAAAATACCATTTTTATACAGTAGTGCAGGGTATAAAGAAAGCTTGCCACGTTTTTAAAATTTGTGTGTCCCCTTTTATTGAGAGCGACAATCTTTATGCCCCTTCTTAGAAATTCTGATCAGGAACTCTGAACTACTCTATATTTACAGTTAAAAGGGTCGTTCAGAATATTTTGAGTTGATTTGTGACATTTTAACAGGTCAATAGAAATGTCGGGGGTACCGACACAGATAGCGCCACTATAACTAAATCTATAAAATTGTTAGTTTTTTTTAAAACTATGTTAAAAACTCTATATACAGCACAGAAAACAGATGGTTGGAAATCTGTTTTCTTAAACGAAAATTCTACATCAGAGTTATATATCAGGTTCTGACAAGTCTATTTACTTGGATCACAAGCAGTTTTTTGTCCTTAATACCATTTGGCTATAATTTCAATAGATTCTCAGTTGTAATTTGAAAATAAATATATGTAGGCAATCTAAATGGTGTCTCTTTTTGAAAAACATTTTTATGTTGAATTCGATTGATAAATGAACCTACCTTAAATAAATTTGGTAACTCTCATTTAGTAAGTCATCTTACTTGATTATATGTAGTCTCAGCGAAATGACCTTTTGATGAATTCTCAAATGTCATATTCTATTATGAACAAATTATTTATTATTCCAATAAGACAATTTTTATTTGTTTCAAATTAAAACTAATTTATGCATACTATCTAGCCATAAACAAAAGCATATACATAGTTATAATAAGAATGACCAAATATAGACTGTGGATTTTAAACTGTCATGGCGCTCCCGTTTTGTAATCAGAGCAATCCAAGATATGATACATGTGTGGATATGTTCTGAAATTAGTTTTCATAATAAACTCCCAACATGGATACATGTACCCCAGCACTTTCTAATTTTATTTGTTAATATCCATTATAATAGTGGCCTATTTTTAAGGTATGTAACATTATGTACTCTGGACACAACTTTGTGCAGAGCAATCAGCTCGGAGCAACCAGTGATTTAGTTCTGCCGTTTAAGAAGCTACATTTCAGAGACGAATGCAGTGGATGTGGAAAATCTTACTAAATACTGAACGATTTTATTCAATGTGTTCACCACGATGTTCAATTACTGATATCCATAAATTACAAAATATCTTTGATTGCTGCTGAAATCAGGTACATTTAATGACCGGAGAAAATAACAGGTTGCAGCAAACCATGTTACAAGTCACCGTCAAAAAATTTTTTTGCTTAAGATCTGGGTTGTGGATACATTTTGAATGCAATAAATTAGTGAGATTCTTCGGGACACAAAATGTTATCTTACTAATTACATTACATTCTAGCGTGTTTAGAATTTATTATCTACCACATATAACTATATGTAAAAATAAAAATAAAATATAATATTTAACGGTGAAGTAATGATTATTAAATATACTTTTAATTCGGTTTAATTGAGATATATTTAGGTTTGGGCAATCACACCGAATGATAAAGGTGAGTCACAACCAATATCGTCGGCACACCCAACTCAACACCATATGTGGTATTAGGATTGTATTGACCGAAATTCATTCGGATGACATCAACTGCCAACTGATATATAGCTGCAACTGCCAAAAAGAGAGGTTGGCAATAAAATTCGGTATGTCACAACCAATCATGTATTCTCTGTGTAATAAATTTTTACTGCTATGAACTATTTCTTAGTTAATGGAAATAATTCTTATTATTTTAAGTGAAGCAAAGTCAATTACGTTCAGTAATCATTCGACGAAATGTCTTCCAACGAGCCAATCTGTATAGAGATCAGGGACAGTAAGTAGGCCCAAGGGGTCCATAATTTTGATATAATTATGTGAGGCAGAAAATGTTATGTTTCTTATTTTCACAAAAATTTTTCGTGGTTTGTAAAAAGATTGCGAATAGCATACGTCAAGTCGGCTTTTAACATTATACTCAATCCACAATCAATATGTAGATACCGTGAGCCAATGACGGACACAATGATTACCCATTACTAATTAGGCATTTGTATTTTTGTTTTGGTTATTATTGTTCCTCGACTCAGACACGCAACCTTAAACGTAACAAATGGCAAATATTATCAAATGGAAAAAACTACACGCCAAACAATAATGCCTACCAAAAACAGAAAAAATATAAGCGAAATAATACAAATTGTTATTGTTAGCCATCATGTTAAGTTGCCCAATTGTACAAATGATCGCACAATTAAACAACATAACAATAATATAAAGAGTTTCAAAATGTGAAGAAGTCATATATGGCCATAGGGAAACTCAAAACTTTGAAAACAGAAAAATACAAATGAATTAAATTTTTGCATATGGCATCGTGATTCAAATTTTCACTACGTAATAATATAGTGTCATTTCTTGATTGTTGCACATTTTTCCAAGCGAAGTTTTAGACGAAGAGAATTTCATGGATGATACACGGACGAAAAAAGACTGTTTTTATATGTTTGGGTTGTAAAAAAATTATATGTTTTTGGAACTCAAATTTTTTTTAACACAATATTATTTTAAGTGGCAAGCTTATAATGTTTCATAAGCTACCATAACATGTTTTGGGACAATATGGCTTGTTAATCATGTTAGAACATATTATGTTTGCGGACATAAATGTTGATAAATATTAATAATGCATTAGATGCAAACCATATATTAATTTGAAAATAGCCTATGAACATATATGTGTTTAGAAAACGAGACTAGAGAGTATGCTGCCAAGTAAAATAAAGTGGTACTATCATTATTCTTACTTGCCAAATTGGCGCCTTAAAATATAATCTACACAAATTCCATAAAATTTGTTAACTACCCAGTGTATGCCTAAGGTAAAACATAATATTGTATTGAACACGACCTAACCAATATTTTGTTTGCAACCAATCCTTGAAAATATATATGCTTGAAGCAATTTTTTTTTTTTAGGATGTTATGGACCAATAAAATTACAATCAGGGACGATAAATTAAGATTTAATTTTCGTGATCGATTTTGTATAGATTTTTTCTGATCTAATCACGAAATTAATTGATCCAATTAATTTGTTATTGAAATATTTCAATCACGAAAAATGGATGGTATTCATTAGAGGTCTGCATGCGAATAACTTTTTCACTAAATGTTATGTCAATTCGCTGTCGAATATAGTACATATCACTGTCTTTCTCTCAGAGCGCAAGCAGTGAAGTGAAGAGGAACACTTGCCTTGTCAAATAATACCACCATATACTTATCCGAAACAATATGTGTTCCGAAAAAAGGAACAATACAAAATGTAACACTGTTAGAAAAATATTGTTTTTCATAGTGTTCGATATAAACAAAATGTAGTTTCGGGCCGATTTAAACCACAATATATTTAAGTGCGAACATGTAATGTTCCTAAACTAACACTAAATGTTTGGGACATCTATGTTAATATGTTAGAAAATATTATGTTTGGGGCATGAATGTTTCATAAAAATCATATGTGTGAATACAAACATATATAAATTTACCAAATTTCGAACTAAAGCATACATATGTTGTGATATTTTATTTCAAAGCGACCAGAGAGAGTATAGAGAGAATAGGAGGAAAACCGGGAGAGTTGACGAAAGATATCAATATAACACAGCAAAAGAGTCAAAAAAGAACAATTTCTGTGAAACCGCTTGTATGTTGTTTCGGAAAACTGTTTTATGATAAGGCCAAAAATTTGATATGTTTAAGTCTAAATATTATTTAATTTTTGAATAAAGAGAATATACATTCTTGAACCAGAGAATAGACATTTGAAAAAACAAACAGCTTATGTATTCGCCTTGAGAGCAAGCATTTTATGTTATTGTGTGGGACATGTGTTTTGTTTATTCATTTTGGCATTATGGGCACAAATTTTTTTTCTTGCGGTTTTAAAAGAAAATCAGGGAGTCTTCATAAAAAATTAAACGAGAGGGCACTATACTCTTTTTAGAGTTGCCGGACAGTAAAATGAAATAGGAGGAAATAGTGAAAAATTACACAGTAAAATGTTAAAAAAACAAACTTTAGTTCCTCTTTATTAAAAGTAGTCCTCGAGGAGTTAGACGGTACACCATCAAATAATAAAAGCGGCATTAAGTTCGAGTTTTACAGCTAAAAACAATTTAAAAAGTTTATTTTCTTTAAAATTGAATTATTAAAGAAAAAATAAAATGAATTTTTAGAGCGATGGTGTTAAATGCTAGTAAAAAACGCTGTTCACTCCTAAAATTAAATTTATGCTATATATTATAAAAATTATGTATGTATGTTTATATTTCGACATCCACGTTCTTCTTTTGTTCAGTTTTTGCAATTCCTTCCAAATTTTTAAAGTTTTAGATACAAAAAACAGTTTTTATTACAAGAATTGTTAATTTTTGCCAAAAAATAATATTTATATCCAAAAAATCAGTCAATTATTCGTTAATATAATCAAGCACTGTTAACTGACTATAAAATCTTTAATAACGCACATTTCGAAGTTTCATTTAAAAAAAAAAAATTATTATAGTATAAATATAAATGTTAAATTAACAAAAAAAAAAAAAAAACAAAAAAAAATGTTCGGTCGGAGCCAGGGGATGAACCCACGGACCCTTTTGCATGCAATGGCAGACATGTAACCCTGCCTCCACTGGCAAACAAATGTATTGTTCAACTTCCTGTACGCTGCAAAACATATGCTATATAAATGTTAACTTAAACTAATATATCCTACTGGATGACTATAACATAAATCTATTGATAGTGTGTCGGCTTTGTACAAACTGTATGAGGTCCTCGGCTTCGATTTCTCGCTGCAGGAAATGAAAGGTAAAACTTTAAAAAATTTTATAAAAGTGAACTAATTCTTCAACATTATTTGTATCTACAGAGAACAGAAAGTGCCAATAAATAAAAAAAATTTCGTAGGAAGTGAAAATTTACGAGTATGTTAGGGACATGGAGCACAATCTGTGTTTGGAAAATTTTCTTCCAAGCATTATAATATTTTTGGCTCAAAATGCTTCCAAACATCATAATATGCTTCACATAAAACAAACATATTAATGTTTCGGCAGGTTATGCAATTAATATATCGTGCTTCCTGCAAAATATGTTTGGAAACATTATGTTTTTAAAGTAATGCGATTTTTTATTGAGGGTTGTAAGTACTTAGAGAAAAAGTTTACAACATTCGATTCTCTTCACTTCACATGGTTACCACAAGTAATTTCTCAGTTATGTGCGAAGGCAAAAACTTTCCATATATTATTAATCATAGATATGTATGATGTCACATATTCCATATTATTTATGTGGTCACACACTTACCTTAACGTTTGGCGTTCTTTTTAACAGACCGAAAACAGATATGAGTATAGAGTAAACATGTTTTTTTTGTAATTTTCTGAAATCTGTCACGTGTGGGTATCATGATTACTCTATGAAGTTTTGTTCTTCGCAACATACTCGACGTGATCCACTCGAGTTAACACTTCAATAAGAGAAGAAGCCAGGAATATTGTTTGATGGTAGTGAGGCCAGTTGTTGACAGGTAATTTTTGATTCTTCCCCGCCAAATCTTAAAAAAAAACCCCTAAATTGGTCTATACTTTTTTCAAAAACCGCCCCAAAAAATTTTTAGAGTATGTAAATAGTACAAAAGAGGCCCAAAATTTCGTTAAAAAAATCCGCTGTTTAATACACTTTAAAAGTAAATTTTAACACAAAATATATAAACTGAAAAGAAATTTTTTCTGAGGGAACAAAATTTTAGACCAAATAAGTTTTTTTTTTAATGGGTAAAAATTTTTCTTTAAAGTAAATAAAAAAATCATTTACACCACTTGCACCGAATTCGGCGTTCGATTTCTGCTTCGACTGAACGCCAAAAGTTGTTCAGCGCGTGGATTCTATCCCGACATTTCTGAGGGTTTAAAAGCTTCCCTAAGTGTTGCACTGTAATGTGGAACGGCCGTCGGAGCTCGGCTATAAAAAGGAGGTCCCTTACATTGAGCTTAACATGGAATCGGGCAGTTATACGGAGAAGTTCACCAAATGTGGTTATCAGCAACGGACTGAATGGTCTAAGTGAGTCTGATAACATAGGGCTGCCATCTCAAACCTACCCTAACCTTGTTTTTAATTGTATCAAATATTAAAAATGCCCCCTCAACAGATGCGTTTAAAAAAGAATGTCATTGCATACTTGCTTGTATTTTTAGGAACATGGGTTGACTTCCCTTATTTTTTTCTCAAAATTCATGCCAGAATTGTTCCAAATTTTGTTGAGAATTGCTCCACCTTATAAGATCTAAGAATATTTTTTTTTTTAACCCCGACAAACTCCCCCAAATAAATTGTACCCCTAAAAACCCCCCTAAACGTGTAAAACCCCCTAATATTTGGGGGGAAACCCCCAAACATTGCAACACTGTAATGTAGCATACATATATACGAGTTTAGTTTGATGAAAAAATATAATTGATTTGAAAAATTTCAATTAATTTTTTAATGATTCAATAAAAAAAATTAATTTTTGATGCCTATTGCAAAAAATCGATTATTTTTTAATTGATTCAATTAAAGTTTAACTGATTGTTCGATTTGAAAAACTCAATCAGTTTTTTGATTAGATTAATTTTATTTATTAACTTTTTAAAATTAAATCAGCTAAACAAGTAAAATAAGCGTTTGCAATCGACATCGATTAAATTGTTTATACTTCCACCATAGGGATGGGGGTATATAACTTTTTGTCATTTCGTTTGTAACACTTCGAAAACTATGCTCAAAGACAAACCTAAAGTATATATATTCTGGGTCTGAGCATGTCCGTCCGTCGGTCCGCTGAAGTCACGCTAACTTCCGAACGAAACAAAGCATATCGACTTGAAACTTGGCACAAGTAGTTGTTATTGATGTTAGGTTCGGGATGGTATGCAAAATGGGCCATATCGGTCCCACTTTTAATCGTATAGCCCTCATATAACGGACCCCCAAATTTGGCTTGCCGATCCCCTAAGAGAAGCAAATTTCATCCGATTTCTCGCTGAAATTTTGCGCTACATGGTGTTGGTATATGCGTCTCTAAACAACCGTGCAAAAATTGGTTTCTTCAATCCAGTCCATAATTAATATAGCCCCATATAAACGATCGCCAGATTTTGGCCTTTGCGAGAAGGCCTCTAAGAGAAGCAAATTTCACCCGATTCGGTTGAAATTTTGGTAACATAATGGTCAGAATTTGAACTCTAACAAACCATGCAAAAATGGTCCACAGTCGGTCCAAATTATTATATAGCCTCCATATTACACCATTTCCAGATTTGGGCTTGCGGAGCCTCTAAGAGAAGCAAATTTAATCAGATCCGGTTGAAATTTGGTACGTGGTGTTAAAATATGACCTCAAACACCCATGCAAAAATTGGTCGAAATCGGTCAATAATTATATATAGCCCCCATATAAACCGATCCCCGATTTTGGCTTGCGGAGTCTCTAAGAGAAGCATAATTTCATCGATCAGGCTGGAAAAATTTGGTACATGGTGTTAGTATAGTGTCTCTAATGACCATGCAAAAATTGGATCTCCTCCGCAGCCCCTTTGGAAGAAGCAAAATTAATCCGATTCGGTTGAAATCGGTACGTGGAGTTAGTATATGGCTATCCAATAACCATGCAGGAATTGGTTCATATTCAGTCCATAACTTATATATTAGCCGGCATATAAACGATCCCAGATTTGACCCCCGGTGGCCTTTCGGAGAAGCAAAATTCATTCCGATCTGGTTGAAAATTTCGGTTACGTGGTGGTAGTATATGATATTTAACAACCATGCCAAAAGTGGTCCATATCAGTCCAGAATCTCGTATATAAGCCCCTATATGAAACCGATCTCGAGATTTGGTTTTTTGGAGCCACTTGGAGGAGCAAAATTTTCTCCGATGTCAGTTGAAATTTGGTACATTTGTGCTAATATATGGCCGTTAACAACATGCCTATAACTAGTGTCCATATCGGTCCATAGTTATATATAGCCTCAGGTCCATACCAAGTTCATAATTGTATATAGCTCACATATAAGCGGCCCCATGTTTAAATTCTGGCTCTCTACGTACCGTGCAAAAGTCCATATCGATTCGCTAATTATTTTGTATACATACCGTTTGTCTAATATATACTTACATATATACCACGTAGTGGACTAACTAACAATTTTGAAACGGATGTAAGAAGTTTTAACGATTACCACAACCCAATTAATTCGAATTGTGGATTTGACAGTCTCTTCGTAGAACGTTTTTACGCAATCCAATGGTGGAGGGTACATTGTATATTCGAGCCTGACCAGAACTTACTTGTTTCTATTAAATTAATTTTTAATAAAAAACCGTAACAATTTTCAATCACTTTATTAATTTTGTTTTTATTATTTTGATTAATATATTAATTGTATCAATTATTTTGTGAATTAAAAATTAAAAAATTTCCATCATTGACCTAATATGCTTCATGTTTCTACTTTGATTAAAAAATTAATTGTATCCATCTTTATTCTTGTAATGAAAAAGTTTTCAGCTTCAATTAACTTTTTTAAATGGAAAATATTTTGGTGATATTTTTTCTGTGCACCAACATTCCTACGTTAGAGTGCGAAGCTACGAAAGTATCGCTAGATTGTATCGGCCACGTCGTTCATGATCGTTTCGTCGCCTTTCGTAAGCCAATTGGACCTCTGTTACCCAACGACATAGAAATTTACAAGAATTGTTTAGAGTGAGAAAGGCCTTTCCAAAAGTAAAGCTGTGTGCAATAAAGTTGGCCGGAAGACGCACTTTTTTATCGAAAAATTATGGTCCAGCGACAAATAGCTCCATTTTTGGCTCAAAATAAAACCTGCTCCTTAAAAATTGTGTCCCGGACTGATTTCATAAGGACCTGTCTATGAGGTAGTTCCAACTAGGTTGGTTCCTAGACGCTCCTACTAGGTTGTCGCGAGTCGTTGTCTTAAAGAGTAAATTTAACCCCCAGCGTCTCTTTTGGTCCTTTTGCACTTTCCTCTTTATATCACGACGAAATACTCAGAACGTATTCGCACCAAATATAACCAACAACATTATTCTCCTTAAAGGAGAAAACGGAATAAATTTTTTTGTCTATATTACCACTATACCATTTTGTAGGGTACTCATCCCCAAAAATGAAAATTTGGCAAAATGTATTCGTTTAAGTTTGGAGTCGGCTATCTATCATGGATTTTGTGAATTTGTTTTTCCTATAGCAGACAAAGTTGCAGTTGAAACAGCAACAGTCAATATATTCTTACGCTTGCCATAGAAACGTTTTTGCAGAAGACATTCATCATCATCTAGTTTTGGCTACGTAAAAACAAGCGTTGCAATTACAAGTTGGTGGCCATTATCGAAGTTTACCGATCAATTTAAATTGGGTGGCCTTGAACATGCTGTCATTCTTGACAATGTGAAGGTTAGTTATGACCAATATGGATGTTAGAACATTCTATCATCTATTTTAACGGTCATTAACAAAAATAAGTTAGAATACAAAGGGTGCCATGCATTAGTGATTGTTAGCAGTACAAAAGTCTTCAGCACAAAACTAGCAGGTTTGCAACATTTTTTGGCAAGTAGTTGAATTATTTTTTTGTCTTATATGAAAGTGAATTTATTGAAATAAAAAAGAGACGTTGGCCATGTTTACACAAATTTTTATTATAGTTAACAGTAGATTAATTTTATTAGTTAACATCGATTCATTCATTATTATTATCAATCGCCGGAATTTAATTAGAAATAACAAGTTGCATACGGCCATAAGTTCGGCAGGGCCGTATCTTATGTTGCTTCTCCACCAAAGGGATTGCGTAGGAAGTTTCTATTAAAAACTGTCAACCACAGACAATCCTGCCACTCGTTAGCACACTAATCGAACAAAACTTTTCCAAAATCTACCAAATTTAAAAAAAAACCTTCTTTGAAGTTATATGATAAAAATGTTTGTGGTTAAGTTAAAAATGTTTTGTTTTTTGTAATAAAATGTTTTATTGTGATTATTTTATTTTATAATATTCTATAGAAAAATTTTCGTAAAAATTTTATTTCTATAAAAAAATCTTGGATCGAATTGTATTGTCAATAGAAAATTTTGTTAAAATTTTTATTTAGTAAATTTTTTTTTTCAAAATTTAATTTCCATGAAATTATTGTCAAAATTTTATTTTTCTATTAGAACATTTTATTGCCGTGGAAAATTTTGGCAAAATTTTAATTTCAATTGAAAATTTTGGTCAATATTTTATTTCGTTTTGTTTTGTTATTTGTTGGTTTCTCTGCAATCATTATTGTTTGTTTTTTGACTCAGCTTAAAAACCATGCATTGACAAACTTTACAGTGTTACTTAACAAACAGAGGAAAAATATGCTTGTAAAATTTATAGAAAAATCATTTTCAAAAAATTTAATTTCGATAGAAAATTTTTCAAACTTTATGTTCTATAAAAAATTTATTCTGCTATACAATTTTGAAATAGCTATTAGTTCGACGAATGTTTCCAAAATCTACCAAACATCAAAAATTTCTACCAAACAGCTTAAAAAATCTAACAGGTCTGATAGAATTCTACACAGTAAATTTTTTTTTCTTGATTTCAATCATGAAATTAATGATCCAATTATTCTTTAATTAAAGCCAATTAAAATTAATTGTCCAATTAAAAAATTACTTAAGCTATTAATTTTTGTCTTCAATTAAAAAATGTTGTTGACAATATTAAATTTTTAAGTTGAATATTTCTAAAACTCAATTAAGACTTTAATTGGAAAGAATTTTCCGTGAAAACTTTTTCTGTCTACCATCTTGTGGCAACCCGTGCTTACGGATGACAATGTATCTTAAAAACATCTTAAACATTATGTTTCAAATTGTAAGTTAGTTTCATATGATCCATGATAGACAAAAAAACAGATTAAATACATATATAAGCGAATTCAGTTCATCGAAATCGAATTAGATAGAAGAAGTCTTAATAATTAATGAACCGTATGGGCCAATGTTCGGCACTATAATTAGAGAGCAAAAATTATAAACCGCATCAAATGAAATTTGCTCCGGACAATCTTTGCATGGTTTTTGGAGGGCATTACTAACATCAAGTACCAATTTTAAACCGTATCGCGGAAGAAATTCACTGCAAGAGGCCTCCGGAGGTCAAATGGAAATCGCCATAAATAATAGCTCGATATGGACCAATTCTCATATGGTTTGTTAGACAGGGATGTACTAAACTTCGTATACCAACTTCAACCGGATCGCCCGAAAATTTGCTCCTTCAAGAGGCTGCGCAAGCTTCTTGGGGGGGGGCAGTTTGATTATATGGTCTATACGCCGATATGGACCAATTTTCACCATGGTTGTTAAGGGATATACTAATTCTTGCTACCAAAATTTCAAAATTTGCGCTCACAAGACTTGGAGGTTTGTTTATATGGGGGCTATACCTGAAATATACCGATATAGCCCATGTTACAATACTTGTGAAAAGTTTGAAGGCAATAGCTTGTTTCGTTCAGAAGGTTAGGTGATTTCAGACGGACTGACTGCCACTGAAAAATTTTAGTACTCAAAAATTTACACAATGCTAAGACGACAAAAATTCTTTAAAAAAAATACATTTAATTAAAAGAAGTTTATAATACTTGCTTAAATTTTTTTTTCATTAAATTAAGGGACACAAATCTTGAAATTTTGGCGTTCTCTCTACTGGAAGTGTAGATCTTAAAAGTAAGCGCAAAATTTTCCTTAAAATAAAGAAAACATTTTTAATTTAAAGAAATCGTCTCTTAACTCAAGCTGACATATTTGAATTTTAAATTTAAGAAAAAGCGCTTAAAATACTAGGTTTAGCATAAAGAAAACTGTTTTTACTTTGAGAGTTAACCTGATAAATTTGTGATTTTAAAAATTGGAAATTTGTTTGTATTATAAACTACCTTTATTAATATATCGCTAAAAAAAGAAAATAAAATCGATTTTGAATGAGATTCTGTGTCCAATTTTAAATTTATTTTGATCCCAGATTTTTAAAGCCAGGGAGGTCAGCTAAAAAATCGTCTTTTATTTTCAAGGAAGCCGCATCTTTGGCTCGGAATCAGATTCCAAAATCCTTAGGGAAGGTCAAATATCTTTTGGATCCCAAGTAAACTTTTTTTTTTTTTGAGTGTGACTTCACTACAACGTATCAGTATTTCAACACGACCCAGTATATATTATATACTTTATGGGTCTCAGACCAATATTTGGTATGTGTTACCAAACGGAATAATAAAAATTGTATACCATACTCCCATTCTATGAGGAGAAAAATGTTTGCATTAAGATAGTACAATAAAGTCTTATGTCAGTTCCTGTCTTGGGGAGTTTGCATCAAATCACTACGAATATTATATGAACGGAGTATTTTCTATCTATATTCTAATATTAAATTATCGCCTTAAGTATCCATAGTTAGGTTGGGTTATTAGTGGTCGCATGGTTTCAAAAAAAATTGTGGTAGATGTCCACGTTGGGATGATATACTTTTGTATTCGGGTCGTCCCAACATTGCCGTCGTTAAATTTGTCCGAATTTACTTTTGTAATCTTCAAATTCGACTAATTTTTTTTTTTTATTCTTTAAACATAACCACAACTGCTTAAGTATAATACTACGACTAGTCCTTAGTATATAAGACTAACTTAGTAGTTTATTTTAATATATGTTTTAACTATGAATGTGATGCAGCTTGCTATTTCAATTACAATTCTGCTGGGCAAATCTGCTCTTTCAGATCTAGGGCTTATACCGACTTAGTTTCGGGTTACATTGGCCTTCTAAAAAGTTTACGAATTTTCCGGACTTATGTGATGGTGCAGACGTCGTTTCATAGTTGTCTCTGCTTGCTGAATTTCTTCTCTTACAGTTGTTGATTTTTCAGATCCCTATGTAGATCACTGTTCTTAACTATACCAAGGGGCATTTACAATATCTCTCAAGATTTTTGTTTGGAATATATTGAATACCTTTGAATTAATACTTTCTCTAGCGCATCCCCAGAGCTGGATACCATACGCCCCATATTGCTTTAGGGACTTGTTGGTATATCATAAGTTTGTTTCGATGGATAATTGATGGACTTTCTACCTATTCAGCCATTTCAACACTTCCGATATTTTAATTCAAGGGCTTTCGATTTTATTTTGATTCCAGTTTAATTTGCTATCTAGTTGTCATTCCAAGGTATTTTGCAGATGTTCAGCTACAACAGGTACTGGGGTTGGCCTTTTTATGAAAATGGTTATATTGTATTTGTTCGACTAATTCGACTATATGTGGGTTTGTTTTTTTCTGGAAACCACGGCATATCGATCAAATAGATAAAAAAATTATAACAACAAGTATATAAATTTAAATTTTATAAAATTTTCATATAGAAATAAAATTTTTAACAAAATTTAATCTTTTGACAAAATTTTCCATAGAAATAAACATTTGACAAAATTTTATATAGAAATAAAATTTTGGTAGATTATTTTTGGCTCGATGGCAACCATGATTATGAACCGGTATTGGACCATTTTGTGTGTTATTGGAATCGGCTATATATAACAATGGACTGAATAGTCTAAGGTTTAGTCTGAAACTTAATCGGTGTGCCCACTTCATACTAACCTAACTATAGATGATATGGAGCCAATTTTGGTAATGTTTGTAGCGGCAAAATACTGAAAACACCACGTTCCAAATTTGAACCGGATCGGATGAATTTTTTGCTGCTCAAGAATCTCCGGAGGTTCAATCTGACAGAGAACGTTTATATGGGGGCTATGTATATAATTATGGACTAATATGGACCAACTCCGCATGGTTGTTAGAGCACCATATTACAACACCATGTTCCAAAATTTTGAACGGAGCGGATTAAAATGTGCTTCTCTGAGGCTCCGCAAGCCAAAAATCTGGGGATCGGTTTATATGGACTATAGAGGCCTGCCGCAAGCCAAATCTGGGAATAGATGTATATGGGGGCTATATATAATTATGGACCGATTTGAACCAATTTTTGTATTGGTTGTGAGAGACCATATTTATACTAGGTTAGGTTAAAGTGGCAGCGCCGATTAAGATTCCAGGCTCACTTAGACTATTCAGTTCCATTTATTACCATCATTAACTAAAAATACCTGATTACATTATGGGCACTTTAGTTCTTAACCGTTGAACCTTCTCGATTATTTTTCTTCTGTTGAACCAACCAGATTGTTCCAAAAACATTAGCTCAGACTGCTTTAAGTTAACGTTTTCCAGGGTCCGCAAGTAATCTGAAGCTCATAATTGCTCTAAAAATCTTGCCTTACGCCTTACACAAAATGCAGGGACACTCACACCAAGAGGTCGTTTTATTGATTCCTTTTCTCCGCATCATTGACATGTCATACAATAGTCGATTTATACTTTCGCACCAATAGTTTTTGGTCCGATATGGCCCACTTGCAATACCAATTCCGTACCTACATCAATAAACAAATACTTGTGCTCAAGTTTCAAGTCCGATGGCTTGTTTCGTTCGGAAGTTAGCGTGATTTCAACAGACGCGACAGATATAGTCAAGACTCAGAATTTCACCACGACCCAGGATAGGTTAGGGGGCAGCCTGCATGTATGCAGGTCACTTAGACTATTCAGTCCGTTTGTGATACCACATTGGTGAAGCTTCTCTCTTATCACTGAGTGCTGTCTCCGATTCCATTGACTTAAGTTCAATGACAAGGACCTCTTTTTATAGCCGAGTCGAACCGGCGTTTCCACATGCCGTGAAACCACTTTAGAGAAGCTTTGAAACCCACATAATGGTCACCAGCATTACTAAGGTGGATAATCCACCGCTGAAAAACTTTTGGTGTCGGTCGAATCCAGGAATTCGAGACCACGACCGTGGATATGCAAGGGCGAGCAGTGCTAACCATTGCACCCACGGTGGCCCCACCATGACCCAGAAATATATGATTATAATATATATATATATATATATATATAAATATATATATATATATACTATATTATTATTAATATAATATATATATATATATATATATATATATAATATATATATATATAATATATATATATATATATATATATATATATATATATATATATATATATATATATATATATATATATATATATATATATATATATATATATATATATATATATATATATATTATATATATATAATATTATAATTCGAATTGTGTTTAAAACGGAAATGACAAAGTTAATATTTCCCCCCATCATATGGTGGAGGGTATTAAAAAATTACATTCATTTATGCCTACGAATTATTAAAAGTCTGGCAATTTGCCAAAGGCAAATTTTCAAAATTAAAAAAAAACAATTAACTGTTATTGTTTTATTATAATCCCTATTTGCAACAAAACATATGAATTCTAAATTTGACCATTGTTTCAACATAGCATTCAAAAGACTTAAGAAAACAAACTTAAAAATATGTTCCAAATGGGGAAAATTGACAACTATTTTGGCAAATTAAAATTTCTACTCGCATTATTCTAAAAACGATCTCTCTTCTTT
>PGFW01071329.1:0-14424 GCA_003123925.1 Haematobia irritans | reverse complement strand
GAAATGAAAGTAATGGGAAATATTACAAATATGAATGGATGGATGGATTACTACAAGAACGATATTAGGTTTATGGGAGCTGATGTGACAATTCAATGTAGTTTATGTAATGTGAGTGCAAAATACAGAGTAATGGCAAAATAATTGTATTATTGTGTGAGAGACAAACACTATATCAAATAATATATGATAGTAGAGACAAAGAGATTGAGAGAGAGAGAGAGACATTGGGTATGAGAATAATCAACCTATGCCCATAGACATATACTTGTATGTGTTTTTATATTTGATTAGCTATCACAATAAAATAGCCACTCCAGAAGGAACTTATACCTGACTAGCGCCAAGAAATTATTGATAAATGTGTGAAAATTATAACAAAAAATATAGAAAATAAGCTGATTGGAATTTCTTATTTCTTCTCATAGAAAGAATTTATTCATATTCAAAACTAAAATGTTTTTTTTCCTTTACTTATATATTTTTCTCAGAGACCAAGAGAAATGTTCTATATTTGTTGGTAAATTTTAATTAAAAAACATTTTCTAAATGTATTTGATAAAAATAAAGCTTAAGTAAGCGCCAAAAGTTGCTTTATGATATCTTTATCTTAAATACCAATATGTAGAAATTTTCTACAATTTATTACCGTTATAAATAAAGTAATGACAGAGGTTGCTTTAATGATATTTCTAACCAACTCAGTTCCACTCGAGCCAATAATTAACGCCAAACTATGGCGGACAAAAATATTGCAGAAACACCTACACAAATTTTTTTTTTTTTGACATTTATTTCTGAATTTTGTCGAATTTTTCTATAAGATGATGCCAAAATTGTATATCTAAAATTTTTTAGTCTTCCTTGAGAATTCTAATGTAGGAATCGTTATGTCACTCTAAAAATTATATTTCTAAATTTAAAACTTTGTTTCTCATAGAATTTAGATCAAATAATATTTGATTATTTACTATTTGCTAGAGGATTATGTCACAAGTTGACTTATGAATTGTTTTTGTGCGTGTGATGAGTGTGCTATTAAGATTTGTTGCTCGAGAGAGAAAGCGTTTGTAGCATTTATTGGATAAAGTAAAAGGTAAAAAAGGGAGAGTCCGATTTTATGATATTCTAATCAACCTTACGGAATTTATATTCCATTCCATGTATAAAAGCTGGGTGCTAGGATCGAGATGATGTATTACTAGACGATAATTGAGAATCAGGAGAGGTATGTCCAAATGGCAATGTACTTTAATTAATGTGAGAATACAACAAGAGTATGCAAAATAACTGTCAGGTTGTTGAGATAGACATACTATACATCGTACGGTAGGGACAAACGGAGAGAGAGACTTTGAGAGCGTTGGTAATGAAATAATAATCAAACATATGCAGCTGATGCTAATTTGGTGATTTTAGTACCGGATTTAGTGCTTTTAAATTTCCAAAAAAAACCAATTTGACATAACCAATAACAAACGGTACTGGTCCAATAAAATTTCCAAGAAAAAATCGTCAGCTTTTTGAATAAAATCGTCATTTATCCGGCACAATGCATATTCAAAATTCTGTCGTCAAAATCGGCAACATAAATTAATATTAAAATTAAACATAGTTTTTTGGTGTAAGAACACAATAACATAATATTATTTCATTATACAAAACAAAAATTAATGTACACAACTATAGCATTTCAATAAAAAACTATATAAAAGAAATCACTTTGTATATACCAAAAAACATTACATAAAATTTCCTGGTTTAATACAAAAATATTACGTATTTGTTGTATAAAAAATCTAATTTTTTTAAATATTGTTTATTGATGTGTGTAACATTTTTAAATTTAAAAATTAAATATTTTGAAAAACTAAAAGAAAAAGATCCAGCTGTTTTATTAATTATATATGTGTTTCCAATAGTTATGTCTATATGTGGTTGATTTTTTATACTATACATCTAGAATTTTATCATAATTAGTAAAATTTTTATTTGCAACATTCTGAATAAGCATTATCATTTTTGGTATTAAACCAACTTGATTTATTTCATATTTGAGATATAATATTTTTGAACAGAATATTCCACTCCAAATGAAATTATTCTCCAGCCTATGATTCGTGAATTTTGTAAGTTTCTTTGGCTTAACAATTTCTATTGTTTGTGCTGTGGAGTGTGGATAGAAGATCATGAAATTTTGTACGAATTTTAGAATTCAAACCTCGATATAAAGCCAAAATACCTCCACGTTTTGTTTTCCGATTTTTCTCCTGCCAAAATTTTCATATTCTTATCTTTTAACATTTTGGCGAAATTATGGATCGTTCTTCAAAAAATGTAAAAACTTTCAACTCGCCTAAACTATATGGTTCTACGTGGAGTTAAGTATCGTTAATAATCGAAAAAAATCGGTATTTTGCCCTTTTATAACAGATGCAGTAAAAATAATCGTCAAAGATGCTTTAAATCGGACAAAATTGACGGAAGCAACTGCAATACAAAGTAATATAAAGACATGGCAATAGAAGAGAGACTGAGAGACAGTTGGGGTCATGATCAATATAATCACGAGTAGAATAACGAATAAGCACTACACGTTCTCAACCATAAGTGACTAAAAATAGCATAGAATATGTAAAATATGTTAAAATTCTATGAACGAAAAATTTTATTTTCTTCTCTGAAAAAACAATTTTGAAATCCATTACTGATTAACATGCATTGAATGAAGTAACTAAGCATTAAAAATAATAGCGAGCTGTACATTTTGGATAGAGCTGTAACACAGTGTCCAGTTTTGGACACCTAATTCCTTTAGGCACTCATACATAGTTATTTATGAGTCAAAAAGTTCACATTCGAATTTTGTATCCATTGCTTCTTAGTTTGAAATAAAAAAGTATTTTGGCAATTGGTAGATTGTCGTTTGTGCCATTTTCTGAGAAGTGGTTTTCTTAAGCAATCCATAAATTGGCATACTTTTACGGGCTTGAATTTCAAGGGGGTTTATGAATTTCTCAAATGAAAATTGTTTTCAGTCCTAACATCCGAAATTATACAGCGTTTCCCACAAGAACACTCGCTAAATCGCCGTCAGCTGTCGCTCCTATTCACGGTCTAAAGTTTTTATACAAATTGTAAATCTTTATAAAAGCCGTTGTAAATCAGTTTTTTCCAGTATCCTTCATAGGGATATGTTCAAGATCCTTAGATATCGTTGAATTTTTGGAACAACTTTTGTTTCTGTGCAAAAATAATTTGGCATTAATGCTACTGAGGCACCATTAAGCATCTGACTGGGCGCGCCCATCTATTACAGAAAATTCTGGCCATCACGATATGGCAACTCTCGACTCTTTGACAAATGGATATGTGTTTGTCATTAAAGCGTGTCGCCATTTAAATAATACATCCTCTAAAACTAATGCTACCAAATTTTTTAAAGTTTCTTTATTATTTAAGCAGCCAGTATTAATGGTCTTGAAGTTTTAAAAGGTTGGGATATTTATAAGACGAAGAACCTTGAAAATAGAGCCATCTGTAAAAGCAGACTAAATAAGGACCTCCTTTTAAGGTAGTGTATTAAAATTTGCGCTCTTTATCCGGTGCACTACAGATAGCCATTTTTCCATCCTGTTTACTTTTATTTATAATTTATTTTAAAGAAAATTAACCCAATCAAGAATGTAATTATTAGAACACGTGCGGAAATAAAGGCTATAATTGTAATTCTGCTTCTCACAGATTTTTTTTAGCTCACTTGAACCTATTCACTTCAAGTTGACAAAAAATTTTTCCTAGATAACGGGCAATAATTTGCGGACATGGAATAAAGGTTGTTTCTATTAGAATAATAATTTTGTGACTAAAAATTATTTTCTATAGGCTAATAATAAATTTAGACAAAAATTTTCTATAGAGATAATAATTATTGATAAGAATCTCTTGCCTATTAGGAGATAAACTAAATTTTTGACAAAATTTTCTATAGAAAATAAATATTCTGAACTACTGAACAAAATTTTCTAAATAGAATTAAAATTTTCAGCAAAATTTTCATATAGCATATAAAAATTTGGACAAAATTTTTGTAGAAATAAAGATTTGACAAAAATTTTCTATAGAAAAATAAAATTTTGAACAAAATTTTCTATAGAAATAAAATTTTTGAAACAAAAATTTTCTATAGAAATAAAATTTTTGACAAACATTTTCTATAGAAAATAAAATTTGAACAAATTTTCTATAGAAATAAAAATTTTGCACAAAAATTTCTATAGAAATATAAATTCTTGAAAAATTTTCTATAAGAAATAAATTTTCTATAGAAATAAAATTTTGATAAAATTTTCTATAGAGAATTAAAATTTTGACAAAATTTTCTATAAAATAATTTTGACAAAATTATCTATTAGAATTATATTGACAGAAATTTTCTATAGAAAATCGAATTTTTGAACCCAAAAGTTTTCTATAGAAAAAAAAATTTTGAACAAAAATTTTCTATTAGAAAAACATTTGCACAAAATTATTCTATAGCAAAATAAAAATTTGAACAAAATTTTCCTGTAGAAATAAAATTTGGACAAATTTTTCTATAGAAATAAAATTTATGACAACATTTTCTAAGATAAATTTATGATAAAAAATTTTCTATAGAAATAAAATGTTTGACAAAATTTTCTATAGAAATAAATTTTGACAAAATTTTTCTAAGAAAATAACATTTTGACAAAATTTTCTATAGAATATTAAATCTTTGACAAAAATTTTCTATGAAATAAAATTTTTTTGACTAAAATTTCCTATAGAAATAAAATTTTGACAAAATTTTCTTAAAGAAATAAATAATTTAACAAAATTTCTATAGAATAAAATTTTGACAAATTTTCTATAGAAATAAAATTTTTTGATAAAATTTTCTATAGAAATAAAATTTGGACAAAATTTCTATGGAAAATGAAAATTTTGACAAAATTTTCCTATAGAAAATAAAATTTTGGACAAAATTTTCTAATAAGCATTAAATTTCGACAAATTTTCTATATGGCATATCAATTTTGACAAATTTTTCTAAATAGAAATTATATTTTAATAAAATTTTCCTAATAAGAAATAAAATTTTGATAAAATTTGGTAGGGTTTTTGGAACAATTTTCTTTAAATAATTGTAGATTATTTTTGACGTCGAGTGGCAACCGCGATTGCAAAGGTGGGCATGGCCTTGCCAAAATTTCCATAAACCTATTAGGTGGCTCTGGAGTGTATCTCGAATCCTGTCAGTGCCTGTCACTTTTAGAATTTTCCATGCTTTGTTTTTTGCATTTTTTTTTTAATTTTCTTCATTTCTTTTCCCCTATCAAAACAAATCGTTTTCTTAAAAAACAGCGTTCAAACGGGATCTTTTTTATTTGAACATAATCATCATAGTTTTCTTGGAAAATGGTAAGTTTTGTAGGTGTCCTTCATAACAAATATGAGCATATTGTCCCAGGAACCAATACGCCTCATTTACCTAAAAAAAAGAAGTGTTTATTCACCATAAAAAGCAACTCTTTTAACGGCTCTAGAACGCTATCAAAAAACTAAACGTCGAACTTATTTCAGAGCGCATCCATAATTTCTCCCTTTTTCTTTGCATCTTCTTTCTGACAATTTTCTTCTATGGCTGGCTCATCAATCGCGGCCCTTGGCAAACGAACTTCTTCTTTTCGGTAAGGAATAACCCTGAACGTGCAGGGCAGAGGACATATAGGTTGATGCGACCGAGTAAGCACTTTTTTTTGCTATAGAAAATTTTTGATCAGAAATTTTTTACTAGTAGAAATATGTTTTAAAATTTTATTTCTATATGAAATTTTGTCAGACATTTTATTTCTATACGAAAATTTTGTCGAAATTTTATTATATAGAATTTGTCAAAAATATTTTAATTTTTGTATATGAATTTTGTCAAAATATTAAAAAAATTTTTACGTGTGAAAGTTTTTGTTAATATTTTATTTCTATAGAAAATTTTGTCAATATTTTATTTCTATAGAAAATTTATTGTCAAATTTTTATTTGTATAGAAAAAGTGATATTATGGTCTACAAGAACGAAAACGCAAAGCAGTGTGGGCACTTATTTCTATATCCTTTTTAGAATATAAATGTTGAATCGACCAACCAAACGATCAAACAAAATTCATTCTGGTGTGCACGACCTAATTATATGTAGTGATCAGTGGTACATTGTGGCTTCGCGTACGTTGCGTGAAAGCAGAATTGCAAAAGGAATTCAAGGAAATTTCGTGGACCATTTCTCTTGGACCAAGACTCTTGGGTTATGTTCTTTCCTACTGTTTATAGGCTTGAGGGCGGCAACAGAGGCACTCCTTATAAGCACCATACCATTGCGAAACGACAAGGAAATGTTTTAATATTTGCAACTTAATTCTGTTTCAATGACATGCTTACAAGAAACGGTGTGGGAAAATACGAACGCTCTATGAGGGCCAATATCCAAACACTTTTTTAAGGCTTTGTTCTTTGATTTTATGCATGGAAGATGTTCTTAAGAAGTAAAATATAGCAAAAAAAATGAAGATATATATATATATTAACTTTCTATCCATTTTTTGTTGAATATTTTTCCGTATTATTTGAATTTATTATTATTTTTTATGATTTTTCGAGTGTGAAACCTTTCTTATACACTTATAGTTTTGCTTATTGTATTTTTCTTAATGACAGGACAGGGTAGATAAGTTTAAACCTCATCGTGTGTGGTGTTTTACACGAATCTTAAACACTATTGTTTATTATTTTCTACTGTCAAATTATAGAATTATTGTGTTATTTTTGGTGCTTGCTCATATCCAACGACAAGTTATTAATATTTTAATGACCACTTAATCAAATTAATATATTTTCTTAAAAAAAAGGCGACATTTATTTTATACTATAGAAACGAATAAATTTCTCCTATATTTTGGTTTTTTCACATGGATATGACACAAAATTTTTATTCAGGACATCTAATAGGTCAGTGTTCTATGCTCATTCGTGTTATTAAGAGTCTTCACTAAAATTATCATCGCGTGTTTATCCTGTAAAAAAATTTTGTTTTATTTGCTTAGCATTATCTTGTTGAATTGAAAAGTAAAGAAATATACTTCTTACAAAATAATTTTATTAAAAAATGCTGTATTCATTACAATGAGGGTATATGATTCAATAATATATTCCGTTATGTGTAGCTTGTATATAAAATTTCTGTCTAATAATTTTACGAAGACTGATTTCTGCGTAGATTGAAACGCTAAGTGTGCAACTCTCATGTCTAGGGGACGAAAATCATAACAAGCTAAAATATTTGGGTGTTTATTATCTCTAAATATTTTAAGAAAATTTTATCAAGATGTTTGTGTTTAGTGTTGTAAAAACACTTGTTTTACTTCAAATAATTATCATTATTTCTATAAAGACAGATAAATTTTTGAGTATAATTTACAGAGAATGAGTTTCTACATTCTGCTATTATAAGACAGAGAAACTGCATATGTAACCCCCTAATATTCAGGGTTTATGCGCCCACTACACTAGGCAAATATTATAGACGCAGCGGTCGCTAAAAATATGAGTATCAACACGTTTTTTTTGGGAACCACCCTTCCTAATATCTGCGTAGCATTGGAAAGATTATTCTATCGTGAATGTTTATACGAACTAAAAGTGGTTAGCTATTTTGACTGCGTAACGAAGAAATTTTCTAGTAGAAATTAAATTTGACAAAGTTTTCTACTGAAATAAACAGTTAATTCACTGCGGATATCCCACTAAAATCCCTCAGCGCCACACTATTCACTTCAATGACGACAGAAAGTGCGCAGGCAATGAATATTAGTGGGTCGCGAAATGGCCGAAATAAAATTTCCGACGCACGAAATTAGACTTACGCAAAGATTCTTGTGGGGTCGAACATTCGGACTAGACTGGATTTTGATCTCAAGTCGTCTGTTCTATACTGCGCATGTCACTTAGAATGTTCTAATTTTAGTAATAAGCTCGCGTCGGTTATAAATGCACAACGTCCTCATGCCCACTTGCCGACAGTACGTTGTATGGGGTTGCGGACAAGGCGGACAACCTTGTACATTTAAACTAAGCCTTATCATGTCCAAATTGAAGCACCTAGATACTTCCAGTGTAAGACACGCGTCAGACGTAGTGAGCACGCAGAGTAGGATTGAAAATTTTTGTAGCAATATTTCTGTAGCAAAGTGAAGATTTTTAAGAAATTTCTTATAGAAATTAACTTTTAATAAAAATTTCTATAGTATAATGAAATTTTAACTAACATTTCCTATAGAAATGATATTTTGAGACAAATTTCTATAAATTAAGCTTATTGAGAAATATCCTATAGAATGAAATTTTGACGAAAATTTCTCTATACGAAATGAAAAATATTTGAAGAAAATTTCCTATAGAAATGAACTTTGAGAAAATATCCTACTAGAAAATGAAATTTTGATAAAAGTTTCCCTACTAGAAATGAAAGTTTGAGAAAAAAATTTCCTTACAGAGAATGAAATTTTAAAAAAAATTCCTTAATAGAATAAAAAAGTTGATGAAAAAATTCCTAAAGAAATTGACAAGTTTGAGATTATTTTTCTATAGAAATTAAAATTTTGAGGAAATTTTCCATAGAAATAAATTTAGAGAAAATTTCTATAGAAAAATTGAAGTTTTTAAGAAAATGTATCTATAGAAATAAAATTTTGACAATAAAATTTCCTATAGAAATTAAATTTTGATATTTTCCTATAGAAATGAAAATTTGAGAACATTTCCTTTTAGAAATGCAAATTGTTTGAAGAAATTTTTCTATAGAAACTGGCACAATTTTGAGTTAAATTTCCTATATGAAAATGAAATTTCGAGAAAATTTTGGCCATAGAATGGAAATTTTGAGTAAATTTTTTCCTATAGAAATGAAATCGTTGACAATAATTTTTCTATACAAATGAATTTTTCCAAAATTTCCTGATAGAAATGAAAATTTTGACAATCAAGGAAAATGGACAACTTCTTGTCGAATTTTTTAATGTGCGCTCCCTAACTTATGCATAGCTCTCAGGCCCGCAGAACTCGATAATATCTCTTTATACATAATTAATATTATAACCTCCGCAACATCCCAAATGTTACGCTTGCCCATGCTTGCAAAAATTAAAAAAAGTCTGCCTAAGTAGGTGAAATTTCCACAAGAAACGCACAATTTAACAAAAACTCCTCCAACAAATATAATGATTTTTTAACGAGGTATCAATAAGCCACTACCGAACCAACTAAAAGATTGGGCTTTATTGAAGAAGAAAAAAAAAATAAATAAAATAGAGTTCCCGTCATTATGGTAAAACTCCGCAGAGGGCTATTTTCATTTATGTACCTGACGTAGGATATTAGCAATGAAAAACCGCGCCAACGGTGTATTTGTTATTAAAATAATACCAAGCAGTTTCAGTCGTAGGCTCTGGTTGATGGCATCATCTCTTCATTCATATGTAAATTATTCGATCAACAATGTGAACTGCGGAATAATTTACTACAATAGTCATTTAAGATGTTCAGGTTCGGGTGGTGAGTCATAAATGACAAGCATTTAACATGCCATGTGTTAATGGTTTCACACAGACGACCGTAATAAGACACCGTCATAGTTTAAATAGCGAAGTAGAGGTCACACTTAGATAAATCATGGAAGTCGCTCTTAAATGGTGACCAAACTGAAAGTATTATTTTGTTTTATATAAGTAATATTAAAAAAATAAAAAACGGATGACAAAATATCATGATATTTGTAAATAAAAAATTATTTAAATTTTAAAACAGTTTTTATTGAATTTCAACACACTATTAATTTCTTAATTATAATTTTGTCAAGAAGATTTTACTTCTACCTAGAAATTTTGTCAAAACATATCATTTCTGTACGGAAATCTAGTTATAAATTTCATTTCTAGACTGATTTTCTCAAAATTGTATTTTTGTATAAATTTCGTCAACAAAATTGTTTCATATAATTTTGTCCAAAAACTTCATTTCTATACGGAAAATTAAAAAAAAACTTAATTTCTATAGGTAAATTTTGTCAAAATTTGCTATATAAAATTTTTTGGAGGGTTAGTGTGGTTCCTTGGGTTTAGTGAGCTGCCGAATTTTATTCTGATAATTGGTTGATAGTTTTGCTGTAAGTAAGAAGATGCTAATAAAGTGAATTCGCGGTAATTCCGAACTTGGGGTTTCCAATCATCCCTTGCAGTCTATAGGCTTTGACCCCAAATAATTTGACAGGTCTAAACATTCGTCTTTCCTTCACTGTTGGCTTAACTACTCTTCTAAGTTTAGTCATCTACATTATGGTTTTAAACTGACGATCAAATAATAACAAATCATTTTCATTTTATAGAAATCTTTCTTAAAATTTTATTTTCTTTGAATTTTGTATAATTTTATTTTATTAGTTTTTATAGACAATTTGTTACATTTCAGTTCTATAGTAAAGCTTTGTTCAAAAATTTCCATTTCTCGTATACGAAACATTTTGTCAAATTTTCTACTCCTATGGGAAACAAAATTTCAATTTCTATAGGAAATTTGTCACAATTTCAATATTCCATATGAAATTTTTGTCAAATTTCATTTCTATAGAAATTTTGTGAAAATTTCATTTTCTAGGAAATGTGAAAAATTTAATTTCTATATGGAATTTTGTCAAAGAAAAAAATTTCATTTTCTATAGGGAATTATTCAAATTTCATTTCTATATGAAATTTTGTCAAAATTTTATTTCTTTAGAAAATCTTGTCGAAATTTCATTTCTATATGAAATTTTGTCAAAATTTTTTTAGCAAATTATAAAATTAGTTTATATATCAAATTTTGTCAAAACTTAATTTCTATAGGAAATTTTTGTAAAATTTTCGTTTCTATTTTAAAAATTTTCCCAAAATTCATTTCTATAGAAAATTTTTTCACAAAATAGGAAATTTTCTTTCTCCCGCGCAATTTCATTTTCTTTAGGAAATTTTGTCAAATTTCATTCTCCTATAGAAAATTTTGTTATATTTCATTTCTGTGGGAAATTTTTTCAAAAATATCATTTCTATAGGAAATTTAGTCCAAAATTTCATTTCTATACAATCTTTGTCAAATTTCATTCCAGTAGGGAAAATTTCCTCCAAAAATCATTTTGTTTAAAATTATAATAGTAAATTTTTTAAAAATTTCAATTTCTATACGGAAATTTGTCACAATTTCATTTACATAACTGAAATATCTTGTTAAGCAACTTTATCATTTCTATAGAAATTTTGTCAAAATTTCATTTCTATACGGAAATTTTGTCAAAAATTTCATATTTTGTAGGATGTTGTCAAAATTTCTTTTCTATAGGAAATTTCTGTCAAATTTTCTGCTTGGCGATAAGAACAATTTTGTCAAAATTCATTCCTATGGGAATTTTGTCCAAAATTTAATTTCTTTTAGAAATTGTTTGTCAAATTTCATTTCTATAACGGACAAGTTTTGTCAAATTTGATTTTTGTAGGAAATGTTTGTCAAGAATTATCTTTTCTATAGGGAAAATTTTGTCAAAATTTCTTTTGTGCGATACAAGAAATTATTGATAAATGTGTGAAAATTATAACAAAAAATATAGAAAAAAGCTGATTGGAATTTCTATTCTTCTCCATGAGAGATTTATTCATATTCAAACTAAAATGTTTGTTCCTTTACGTATATATTTTTCTCAGAGACCAAGAGAAATGTTCTATATTTGTTGGTAAATTTAATTAAAAACATTTTCTAAATGTATTTGATAAAATAAAGCTTAAGTAAGGCAAAGTTGACTTTATGATATCCTTTATCTTAAATACCAAGAGAAATTTTCTACATTTATTACCTAAAATAAAGTAATGACAGAGTTGAGTTTATGATATTCTAACCACAGTTCCCACTCGAGCCAATAATAATCTACCAAAACTTGGGCAAAATTTTGGCAAAAAAAAACTACCAAACAAATTTTTTTTTTTTTTTTTTGAAAATTATATATCTATAGAAAATTTTGTCAGAATTTTATTTCTATAGAAAATGATGTCCAAATTGTATTTCTATATAAAACTTTGTTTTATTTCTGTCTCTTAGAATTTTGTCAAATTTTTTTATTTCTTTAGAAAATTTTTGTCTAAATTTGAAAATTTTGGTCAATATAACATATATTGACTTGATAACTAAAGCGTAAGAATGCACAACAGTTGACTTATGATATTGTTTTTTCTTCAAAGACCGAGAGAAAACTTCTTAGAATTTATTGGATAAATAAAAGGTAAAAAAGGGACAGAGTCGATTTTATGATATTCTAATCCAACCCTACGGAATTATATTTCCATTTCCATGTATACAAAGCTGGGTCTAGGATCGAATGATGTATTACTATGAAGCCGATATTAGGTATAAGGAGAGTATGTCACAAATGGCATGTACTTTAATTTAATGTGAGAATACAACAAGAGTATGCAAAATAACTGTCAGTTGTGTGAGAGACATACTATACAAATAAGATAACGGTAGGGACACGGAGAGAGAGACTTTGAGGCGTTGGGTATGATAATAATCAACATATGCAGTGATGCTAATTTGGTGATTTTAGTACCGGATTTAGTGCTTTTAGATTTCCAAAAAAGAACCAATTTGACATACCATACAAACAGGTCTGCCAATAAAATTTCAAGAAAAATCGTCACTTTTTCGATAAAAATCGTCATTATCGGCACTTGCATATTAAAAATCGTCAAAAAATCGGCAACATAAATAATATTAAAATTAAACATATTTTTTGGGTAAACACAAAACAAAAGTATTTATTTCATATACAAAACAGAAAATTAATGTACACAACTATGCATTTCAATAAAAAATATATAAAGAAATCAGTTTTGTATACAAAAACATTACATAAAAACATTTCTGGTTTAAACAAAAATATTCGTAATTTTTTGTATAAAAATCTATTTTTTTTAAATATTGTTATTATTGGTTAACATTTTTATTTAAAAATTAAATATTTTGAAACTAAAGAAAAAGTCCCGTGTTTATTATTTATGGTGTTTCCAATAGTTATGTCTATATGTGGTTATTTTTTATACTATATCAGAATTTTATCATAATTAGTAAAACTTTTTATTGCACATTCTGAATAAAGCATTATCATTTTTGGTATTAAAACAACTTGAGTTATTTCATTTTAGGTTATTTTTTGAACAGAATATTCCATCCAATGAATTATTCTCCAGCTATGATCTAATTTTAGTTTTTTGCTTAACAATTTCTATGTTTGCTGTGGAGTGTGGAAGAATCATGATTATTTGTACGAATTTTAACAAAACTCGAAAAGCCAAAATACTCCACGTTTTGTTTCCGTTTTTCCCCCAAAAATTTTCATATTTATTTTAACATTTTCAAAAATTTCTTCAAAATGTAAAAACTTTAACTCCCTAAACTATATGTCTACGGAGTTAATATCGTTAAAATCGGAAAAAATCGGTATTTTCCTTTTTGTGAGTAAAAAATCGTCAAGATGCCTATAAATCGGCAAAATTGGCAGCACTGCATACAAATAATATAATAGCAGTGGCATAGAGAGAGACTGAGAGACGTTGGGTATGATAATAATCAACAGTGATGAAATAGACTCACTTCAAATATTAAAATACTAGAATATTAATATTTAAAATTTAATGACGAAAAATTTATTTTCTTCTCTGAAAAAACAATTTTGAAATCCATTACTGATTAAAATGCATTGAATGAAGTTAAACTAAGCATTAAAAATTATAGAGCTGTACATTTGGATAGAGCTGTACACAGTGTCAGTTTTGGACACCCTAATTCCTTTAGCACTCATACATAGTTATTTATCAAAAGTTCAATTTCGAATTTTGTATCCATTGCTCTTAGTTGAAATAAAAAAAAGTATTTTGCAAATTGTAGATTGAGTTTTGGTCCATTTCTGAGAAGTGGTTTTCTTAAGCACATCCATATTGGCATAGCTTTTACGGCCTTGATTTAGGGGGTTTATGAATTTCTCAAATGAAAATTGTTTCAGGTCCTACAATCCGAAATTATCACGTTCCCACAAGAACAGCAAATCCGTCGCTCCTACGAGTCTAAGTTTTACAAATTGTAAATCTTTATAAAGCTTGTAAATCAGTTTTTCAGTATCCTTCATGGGATATGTTCAAATCCTTAGATATCGTTGAATTTGAACAACTTTTTTTGCAAAAATAATTGCATTAATGCTACCAGCACCATTAGCACTACTGGCGCCATCTATTAAGAAAATTCTGCCACACGAGTATGGGCAACTCTCGACTCTTTG
>PGFW01071285.1:0-11516 GCA_003123925.1 Haematobia irritans | reverse complement strand
ATACCATACCATAAAAAATCTACCATTTGTGGTAGAATTCTACCAACAGTGGCACCGTGCTCAGAACCCATAAGGAATATACATTCTGGGTCATCAGATCCATTTGAAATTTGGCACATTTTTGACAAAAATATGTAATGGTAAATTACGATATTTGAATCTCTATTCGAAATATTTCATCTTATTTTCTATAAGTTTTTATGCAAATCAAAATACAAAATAAAAAAAAATGTATTTTTGTGTCTTCTGAAATTGTGAAAACCAGCAATACAAAACAAAAAACATCCCAAAATAGACTCGAAAAACATAACAAACGCCAACGAGCGAATGTGACTATAACAAATAAACACTAAACAGAAGCTCTAAAAGGCCAATTGGAAATGGCTGGCCAACAACACGTTCGTTCGCCCACCATTATAATGCACATGAACTACATAGTACATACAGAGGACACAATTTAGCTATTCCACGGAGGACCACGAATGATATCCCCCATAGACGCATGAAGTAAATAAATAGCATGCTAAACTGGTAATGTCATAAATTTTAAATGAATTTCTGTCTAGCATCAAATCCTACGACAGGACAATGTTAAAAACCAGGGCAAAAAAATTCAGCGGCAACAACCTAAACCAGAGGAAAATATACAAAATTAAAATGACATTAATACCAGGAGCAAATAAAACACAGTCAAGAAAAAGGTAATGACAAAATGTAACCAACAACAGTATAATCATTAAATGAAAAGTATGCGCCACATGGCTCTAAATGAAAATACAGAAAAATATATATAGTAGGGCCGGAGTTGCACAGGCCTTATTTTTTATTTTTTTTTCTGTTTTTAATTTTTTTTTTTACTTGTTAACACTACATAAATGTAATTGGTTAAGCGTCGCTTAAACACCCTGCAGAAAACTCCGCCTTGTATCATAAAATTTTGCCATAAAACTACAAAAAAAAAACCTTTTTCTCAAAAAGTTTTAATGTTTGTTATAAAAAATTTTGTCAAATTTTATTTCTTTTAGAAATTTTGTCAAAAATTTTATATTCAATAGAGAAAATATTTGTAAAATTTTTATTCTAAAGGAAAATTTGTTCAAAATTTTAATTCTATTGGCTAAATTGTTAAAATTTTATTTCTATAGAAAATTTTTTGTCAAATTTTATTTCTTATAGAAAATTTTGTCAAAAATTTTATTTCTAAAGAAAAATTTGTCAAAATTTATTTCTACGTAGAAAAATTTTGCTCAAAATTTTATTTCTAAACGAAAATTTTGTCAAAAATTTTAATTCTATTGTAAATCCTGTCTAATATTTGTTATTTCTATAGAAAATTTTGGTAAAAAATTTTATTTCTATATAATATTTTGTCCAAAATTTTAATTTTTCTATTGTTAAATTTTGTACAAAAATTTTGATTTCTAAAGAAGAAATTTATGTTAAAATTTTATTTCTAAGTAAAATTTGTCAAAATTTTTATTTCTAATAGAGAAAAATTTTGTCAAAATTTTTATTTCTATAGAAAAATTTGTTAAAGATTTTATTTCTAATACGAAAATTTCTTGTAAATTTTATTATCTATAGAAAATTTTGTAAAATTTTATTTCTATAGAAAATTTTGTTAAAACTTTTGTCAAAATTTTATTTCTGATCAACAATTTTATTTTTATAGAAAATTTTTGTCAAAACTTTAGTTTTCTATACGAAATTTTTCATGAAAATTGTTATTGTAAAAAGTTCTTTTATCGCAAAATTCTAATACAACATTTTCTCAAATATATAAGTATTCTATAGATTTTTTTTTTGTTCTGGAAATTTAGTTCTGTATGAAAATTTTTCTCAAAATTGCGGACTACACCAAAATTTTGCTCAACATTTAGAGTCTTTATAACAGTTTAATTTCTAATAGAAAATGTCCACGAAAAATTTTATTTCGTTCTTTTAGAAAATCTCATAACATTATTTCTATAGAAAATTTTCTTAAATGTTATTTCTATAAAAAATTATGCTTAAAATGTATTTCTATAGAAAATGGTTCTCAAAAAATTTTTATTGCTATAGAAAAAAGCTGTTTCTCAAATATTAATTTCCATAGGACACTTTCTATATATTCTTAAATTTTATTTCTGTAGAAAAATTTGTGAAAATTTTAGCACACAAAAATGTATTTGTATAGAAAATTTTATTGATATAATATATATAATATAATTTTATCAAAATTTTATTTCAATAGAAAAATTCTTATATTTTTTCAAAATGTTATTTCTCTAGAAAATTTAATCAAAATTTTATTTTTATAGTAAATTTGGTCAAAATTTTATTTTAATATAAATTTTTTTCAAAATTTTATTTCTATAGAAATTTTGTTGACATTTTATTTCTGTAGAAAATTTTTTCGACATTTTATTTCCAATAAAAATGTTCACTGAAAATTTTATTTCTATCAAAATTTTTTTGTGCAAATATACTGTCTAGTAATTTTTTTTTTAATTGTATTTCTATAGAAATTTTTATTAGTATTTTATTTATATAGAAAATGTTCTAAAATTTTATTTTTATAGAAAATTTTGGGTCAAAATTTTATTTTTAGAAGGGAAATTTTGTCAAAAATTTTATTCGCTTAGACTTTGTCGAAAGTTTAAATTCCTATAGAAAATTTTTTTCAAAATTTTATTTCTATTATTATTGTCAAAATTTAATTACGTCAAATTTTTATTTTCTATAGAAAATGTCAAAATTTTTTTCTATAGAAAATGTTGTCAAGTTTGTAATTTCTTAGAAAATTTTGTCAAAATTTATGTTTATATACATTTTGTTAAATTTTATTCCTATAAAAAATTTTGTCAAAATTTTATTTTGTATAGAAAGTTTTGTCAAAATGGTATATAGAGAAAATTTTATCAATTTTATTTCATAGAAATTTTCTTATATTTTCTCAAAATGTTTTATTTTTTTTCGTAGAAAATTTAGTCAAAATTTAATTTTTATAGTACAAAATTTGGTCAACATTTTATTTAAATATAAAATTTGTCAAAATTTTATTTCCTATAGAAAATTTTGTTGACATTTTTATTTCTGTAGAAATTTCTTTTCGACATTTTATTTCCACAGAAAATGTTGACAAAAATTTATTCTATCAAAATGTTTGTGGCAAATATTATTTCTATATTTTTTTTAAAATTGTATTTCTATAGAAATTTTTGTTAGTATTTTATTTATATAGAAAATTTTAAAAATTTTATTTTTATAGAAAAATTTTGTCAAAATTTTATTTTTCAGAGGAATTTTGTAAACATATTTTATTTCCTAATCAGAATTGTCAAAATTTATTTCTATATTAATCAAAATTTATTATGTAAAAATTTTATTTCTATAGAAATGTTGTCAAAAGTTTCATTTCTATAGAAAATTTTGCCAAAATTTTATGTTATAGAAAATTTTGTTAAAATTTTATTCCTATAAAAAATTTTGTCAAAATTTTATTTATAGACATTTTGTCAAAATGGTATATAGAGAAATTTTATCAAATTTTATTTCTATAGAAAAAATTTCTATATTTTCTCACATAAAGAATGTTCATTTTTGTAGAAAATTTTTGTCAAAATTTAATTTTTATGTAAATTGGTCAATAATTTTATTTTAATATACAATTTTGTCAAAATTTTAATTCTATAGAAAATTTTTTGTTGCACATTTTAATTTGCTGTGTAAAAAATTTTTGTCGACATTTTATTTCCATAGACATGTTCACAAAATTTTATTTCTAATCAAAATGTTGTGGCAAATTGTTTCTATAATACAAATTTTTGTTTAAAATTGTATTTCGTCTATAGGAATTTTTGTTTAAGTTATTTTATTTATAATAGAATGTTCTCAAAAAATTCATTTTTATAGAAAATTTGCCATAAATTTTATTTTAGAGGAATTTTGGTCAAAATTTTTATTCTATAAGAAATTTTGTCCCCAAAATTTTAAATTCCCTATTAGAAAAATTTTGTCAAAATTTTATTTCATATTATCTCAAAATTTATTATGTCTAAAATTTTATTTCTATAGAATAAATGCTTGTCAAAGATTTTTAATTTCTATAGAAAAATGTTGTCTAAGTTTATTTCTATAGAAAATTTGTCAAAGATTTTATGTTATTAGAAAATTTTGTCAAAATTTTTATGATTATAGAATTTTGTTAACAATTTTATTCCTATAAAAAATTTTGTCAAATTTTTTTTTATAAAATTTTGTCAAATTTTGTATAGATGGGAAAAGTTTTATCAAAATTTTATTGTTATGACCGACCTCCTAAAAAGGCCCTAACCCATAAAAACCTTGAATGCTACATTTTAATCCACATACATACAGCATAGAACAATTTACATGAAATACAGCCACACGCACAGCAAACCAGAGGACTATCAACACCAACAGCAGTGAGATTCAAACCATCGAGAGAATACATCGAGACAAAAGTTAAACAGAGCAAACAGGCAATCAACAACCACAACATCTAACCTTACAAGGACACAAAGTTGAGCACTCGCTTTTCCATACAATAGAGAGAGAGAAGAGTAGGACATTAAATGGCACGGACTCCTACAACACACGGTTCAAGCAACATAAGAGGCACTCAATTTTAAGTGTCGAAGGTTGTGATGTCGTTTCTCGTTCGTCATTGTCCATTCCAACACGCCACTCAAATTATGTAGCCACTTAAGAGGTCATTTTCTAAATGTTCCGTGAACAAGAATTGAAATGTTTCAAAATTTTGCACACATGCCTGCATATCTTTATCTTTTGGCCCTTTGTGTTCTCGTTCATTGTGTTTTTTTTTGGCGTCATTTCACAAAGTGAAATGGAGAGAAAAAAGATTGAAAGAATTGTTTTTAATTGGCAACTTTAAAGAGACTTGGCTTTTTCCTTTTTGCCCCATTTTGGTGTCTTTTTATCACCAGAGAGTACCAAACGCATCATTGTAACCATCCGGCTTACAATCAATCACGATGGTCCGAAAGGAAAGCCTGTAAAGTTTATTTGCGTGAAATGATGATGATGTATGGAAAACTTAATGTCCATATTTACCGTAACCGGTGTCAATGTTATGAACAACTCTTTTTCAGCTTTTTGTTTGTTTTGTGAAGGGGATGGAAAGATTTCTCACCCCCTAGGGGAATATAATTTTGAAGTGAAGATATTTCCTCGTTTTTTGTGTTCTGGTGAATCATAAGCGTGAAAAAAGAAAAGTGAAATCATTCTTAATTTGCATATTAAGGAAACTTTTCTTTTGAAACTTTTAGTAAAATGGGAACACTAGCATTTATGATGGATATTTGAAAAAAAGGCTAAAGACCATTTAAGTGCTTAAGAATTGTTCGCGTAAAACTTTTTTGATAGAAATCTTAATGATATGAATTTTGATGCTTAGGAAAATAAGCATTGATATCAATTTAAATTAAATTGAGATTATTTGACCAGTGTCGTGTTTGTTTTCCAGTGAACAAGAAGGATTTAGGTAATTTTTCAATGGATTAAACGTCACAAAATACTCACTAAGAAATAAGATAGAGTTTATAATATGAAATTTGATTTTTTTGAATATCAAGAGCAGCGTTTACCAAAACGAAATTTTTTTTTGGACGCAAATTTTTTTCCAAAAATCGGCACCAAAATTCCTTCCAGCGGACCAAATTTTCTCAATTTCGAAGAAAATGTCCTTAAAAAGTAATATATTATTGTAGCATAGTGCTTTTATTAAAAAGTTAAAGTAAACAGAAAGGAATGGATAATAAATTTAGCGGGTTGTCAAAGGAATCAAAACGTCGTCTTTTCAGCTTTTTTAAAATTTGAAAAAAATAGACAATTTGTAAAGGTCGAATTTTAAAGTCAATTTTAAGTTGATATCAAAATCGAAATGAAATTTTACAAAAATTTGACTTAAACTTTCGACGTAAGAGATAGTTTAAAAGACAACAACAGTCACGAGCCCATATTGGTTTATATTGGCCCCCGTTGCCCCTGAAGAGAAATCTCTCCAATTGTTTACTTCTTGAGAGAATTTCCGAATTTTCATCCAATTTGCTGTAGTGTTGCTTTGCACCGCATAATTTCCTGCAGTTCCCTATTCCTTATGATAGCTCAATCCCTACTATTCTTTCTTTTTGGCGCACAATATAAAACCTGGCCCAAGACCTAAAACACGAAATTTTCATCTGATTTTCTGTGATTGAAATTGTATCTGAAACTGTGACTTGGGGAAACTCTAATTCAATCTACGAATGTCCGTCCGTCAGTATGTCTGTTACCGAACGAAACGAGCTATCGACTTGAAATCTCCGATCCAGATGCAATTTTGGTGCATGATTTTTTATATATTCCCTCCCCGATCATAGCCCAACATTCACAGTACTTACAACAAATGTTGTCAGCCATCGAAAATTGAAATTGTTTGTGAATGTTCTCCTGAAAAATTTTGGGGAAATCGGAGAAGTTCCCTCAGACCCAGTATTCTTCCAGATGAGGATAAATTCTGTCAAGTTATTATAGGCTCCACTACGTCCCGTGATGACGATGGCCGAAGTATATTAGTTACGACTCCTTTAAAAAAGGAAATTCCCGCATACATTGTCCTTTAGGAATCATCGGCTTTCTCGCGGCTGCGTTCAATACTAAAGATTAAAGAAAACATTGTCCCACATTATCTTCGAGCTCCGAAACAAATATCACTCAGTTCTCCAAAGAATACATATTCCTTGAAAACACATGGAACAAACGACCTCAGATGAATTTGTACAGTAAGGAAATTTTTTTTATACCTTCCACCATAGGAGTATATTAAATAGTGGGTATTATTAAACTTTGTCATTTCCGTTTGTTAACACATCGAAATATTGCTCTAAGACGCCCATAAAGTAATATATAATTCTTGGGTTCGTGTGAAATTCTCAGTCGATCTAAGCATGTCGTCCGTCCGTCTGTTGAAATCACGCTAACTTCCGAACGAACAAGCTATCTGACCTGAAACCGACGCCCCAGATTTGGGAATTGCGGAGCCTCTTTGAGAACGCAAAAAATTTCATGCCGATCCCATTGAAATTTTGGTTACATGGTGTATACGGTCCCTCTAAACACCAGGCCAGAAATATATAACCGATCCCCAAATTTGGCTTGCAGACGAGCCTCTAAGAGAAGCCATATTTCATCCAATCCGGCTGAAATTTGTACATTGGTGTTAGTATATGGTCTCTAAGCAACCATGCAAAAATTGGGTCCACATCGGTTCATAACATTATATATACGCCCCCATATAAACGATCCTTCAGATTTGGCTTGGCCGGAGTCTCTAAGAGAAGCACATTACATTCAATCAGTGTGTAATTTGACGGAACATTGTGTTATGTATATTGATGTTTAACAACCGTGCCCAGAACTGGGTCCATAATCAGGTCCAGTAATTATATATTAGCCTCCATATAAACGTTCTTCAGATTTGACGCTCCGAGCCTCTTGGAGGAGCAAATTCATTCCCGATTCCGGTCAAATGTGGAAACGTGGGTGTTGTATATGGTCTCCTAACATCATGCAAAAATTGGTCCACATAGGTTCACAATTATAATTATAGCCCCATATAACCGTATCCCCAGATTTGTGGCTTCGGAGTCTCTATGAGGAGCAAATTTCATCCAATCCGGCTGTAATTTGGAATCATGTGTGTTAGTATATGATCTTTAAGCAACGCGTGCCAGAATTGGTCCCATAATTATATATAGCGCCCTATAAACCGTCTCGAGATTTGGACCTCTCGGAGGCCTCTTGGAGGAGCAAAATTCATCCCGATCCAGTTCAAATTTTGGACATGGGTATTAGTATATGGCCGCTAACGAACCATACCAAATTGGTCCATATCGGTCTATAGTTTATATAATCCGATTAACTATCACACAAAAATTGGTCCATATCGGTTCATAATCATGGTTGCCCACTCGAGCCAAAAATAATCTACCAAAATTTTATTCTATTTAGAAAATTTTTGTAAACTTTTATTTCTATATGAAAATTTTGCAAAACTTTATTTCTAATCGAAAAATTTTTTTAAAATTTTATTTCTATAGAAAATTTTGTGAAAAATTTTATTTCTATAGAAAATTTTTTAAAATTTTATTTCTATAGAAAGATTTTTGTCAAATTGTATTCGTATAGAAATTTTGTCAAAATTGTATTTCTATAGAAAATTTTGTCAAAATTTTATTTTTTATAGAAAATTTTGTCAAACTGAATTATTACGTTTTAAATCGATCTTGTTTGATTTAATATATACCAGCGTAATGGACTAACTTACATTTAGAAGACGGTGTTAGGAGGTTTTGAAGATGCCTTCCATGCGGCAACGTTTACCGCAACTTAGTAATTCGATTGAGGATGGCAGTGACTTAGAAGAAGTTTTCTTCGCATCCAGTGGTGGATTGCTTCGGCCTGGCCGTAACTTACGGTCGTATTAACTAGGAGGTCTGTACAATTCCATTTGTAAATGCAGAGTACACGGTGTACTTTGCTACAGTGGGTAACATCTATTTGAGAGAGGCGCAAAACTATTGTACCATTTGATGAACACCAAAAGCCAGCGAGTAAGCTTATTGTTGCTATTTTTTTTTTTTTTTTTTTTTTTTTTTGTAAGCTCTGATGTTCTTCACTACCAACAACACATATTCTCTTTCTCTCGTTATGTGAAGTGCTTACTCAGAGTGATCACGTCGAGTATGTTGCGAGAACAAATTTCTGAGTACTCCATGTTCCACGTGCAGTTGTCAGAATAATACAAAAAAAACAGTGACTCTTCCATAATATCAGTTATTGGTTTGTTAAAAGAAGTGCAAAGTTTAAGGTAAGTGTGTGACCCATACATAATATATGAAATAGTGTATCATACATATCTATTGATTAAATAATATGGAAAGTTTGCTTCGCACATAACTGGAAATACTTGTGGTAACATGAAAAGTGAAGAGAATCGCATGTTGTACTTTTCTCAAGTACTTACATTTCTTATTGTTGCCTTTTTTTTTCGGAACATATTTGTTTCGGATAAGTACTTGGTGGTATTTGACAAGCAAGTGTTCTTCTTCACTTCAACTACTTGCTCTCCTGAGAGAAAGACAGTGTATGCTAAACTATATTGACAGCGAATTGCATACATGTAGTGAATAAGTTATGTCGTTGCAGACCTCTAGTATATACTTGTTTTTTTTTTTCATTTTACCTTCCGCCATCAGCTATTATAACGCCCTGATCATAGGTCTAAACGCCTTAAATATCCAGCAAAAAAAAACGTCCGTCCAAAAAAAGTCACGAAATTTCTTTTGGATCCGGAAGTGGTGCAAATTGACGCAGAAGCGAATTGATTTAACATGGGCTTGTTCATAGGAACGAAGTCACCCATTTTCACAGCCGTTGCAACTGAATTTGCATCACTTTTTAGGTTGTGATCCGAATTCAATGTTTTGGATGTAAATAAACAAGTAAAGGAAAGTCTAAGAGTCGGGCGGGCGACTATATATACCGCCTGCATCACATTGTAGATCTAAATTTTCGATACCATATCACATCCGTCAATGTGTTGGGCTATTATTTAAAGGTTTGTCCCAAATACATACATTTAAAATATCAACTCTCGATCTGGGCCAGAATTTGATAGACTTTGAATAGACTCAAAATTTAAGTTTCAGTATAAAAATTTCGATTTTTTCAATATTTGTCGGTGGAATTTTTCATTTTTTTGGATGCATCGAATTCAGTCTCCTTTTTGCTATACCTCGAATCTGTCTAGGAGATATAACAAAATAAGTTTTTTTTATATAAAAGTTTAATGTTCAGGGTCTGGAATCGAATTTTCGGTTTTTTGTGTCTGTCACATATTAACCACTAGATTTATTTTTCGCTTAACAACAAAATAAGTTTTCGTTGAAAAATTTAGATTTTTTTTCGTATTTAGATTGAATTTTAAAATAGTTCTTTTTAAGGTTGACGGCTTAAACAACAAGTCGAAAAACTCCGACTTCCAAAGTCGCAAAAAATTAATTTGGTATTTTCTCTTCCTCAAGTGAGTCATTGTATCTGACGACGAAAAAGGTTTCTTCATAAAGAATCAAATATTTTGTTGTGACCAACACGCCTCAAAAAAATCGGCTTCTTTAACATATGTTCCAAACATTTTTGCCAGAGCAAATTATATTATTGGATACTTGCGAAACATTAATAATGTTTCGTTTTATGTGAAGCATATTATATTGTTTGGAAAATGATTGAGCCCGAAAAATATTATGATGCTTGGAAGAAATTTCCCAAGACGATTGTGGCTCATTTCCCTAACATACTCGTTTTTATTTTTCACTTCCACGAAAAGTTTAATTCTTGCACCTTTTTCTGTAAATAACAATAATGTTGAAGAAATTATTCACTTTTATAATTTTTATTAAAATTTTACCTTTCGCACTGCACGGAGAAACGACCGAGACCATACCGTTTGTAAGCCAACCACACTATCCACTGGCTACGTAGCTGTTTTATGGTCACCAGCAGCTAAATTAATCGTTTATAAGTTACAGTTATATCGCATAGTTTGCGAAGCGCCCACGAGCCCATGCAAACATAACATTATTTAAGCAGAAACATACATTTATTTGCCACGTGAGCAGTGGCTAGCGCATGTCTGCTCTTGCATGGCAAAGGGTCGTGGTTCAATGCCTGCTCCGACTCGAACACTTTTTTTTTGTTTTTTTTTTTTTTTTAATTTACACATTTATATTTATACTATATTAAATTTTTATAATAAAACTTCGAAATGTGGGTTATTAAAGATTTATAGTCATTGATATAAACGAAATTGACTGATTTTTGGATAAAATATTATTTTTTATTGCAAAAATAACAATTTTGTAACAAAAAACTGTTTTTGGTACAAAAACTTTAAATTTGGAAGGAATTCAAAAACTAACAAAAAGAAGAACGTTGGAGCGAGTATAAACATAACATAAATTAATTCTTATGAATATAAAATATAAATTTATTTAGGCGTGCGCAGTTTTTTACGATAGCATTAACATTTAACAGACCATGGCTAAAAATGCTTTTTATTTTTTTTTAATAATTAATTCATTTTAAAAGAAAATAAAAATTTTTAAAAATTGTTTTAGCTGCAAAACTCGAATTAAATGGCCGCTTTTTATATTTACGTGTCCGTCAACTCCTCTGGACCTTAACTTATTAAAAAGAGGAACTAAACTTTGTTTTTATACATTTTACTGTGTAATTTTTCACTATTTCCTCCTTATTTCAATTTTACTGTCCCCATCTAAAAAGAGAATAGTGCCTTTCGTTATTTTTATGAAGACCCCTCTATTCTTTTAACGAACCAGAAAAAATTGTGCCCATAATGCAAAGATGATAAAACAAAACACATGTCCACAAATACATAAAATGCTGGCCTCAACAGGCGAAAACACAGGCTTTTTTTTTCAAATGTCTATTCT
>PGFW01071279.1:2880-22225 GCA_003123925.1 Haematobia irritans | reverse complement strand
AGTTAGTGCATAACAGGTTTGCCGATAAGTCGCCTGGTCAAGAACCCCTTTTTTTCGCAATTCGTTTTATTATTCAACATAGTTCCCCTCAAGAGCGCATACAACGATTATAACGGACGCTATCCAATTTTTTGCTACCATTTTTGCTAGTACTCCTTCGGTTTGCCTCAAATATAGGCCTCAGTTTCGGCGATTCACCTCTTTATTGCAAGCCAAAATCTTTTCCTTGCAAGCATCTTTTTGAGGTCTGAGAACAAGAAAAAAGCCGCTGGGGACCAGAATACGCTGGGTGGTGGAAGCAATTCGAAGCACCAATTCAAGGAATTTTGCCATCAAGTTCTCAATGATGTTTCGCAACGAGAGTGCTTGGTGACAAACTTATATTCTTCTTCATATGGGCCGTTTTTGCCGCGATTTCGACCTTCAAACGCCTCCAATAACGCCATTATGACAGTGATTGGTTTTTCCCATTTCAAATATAATCGATAAAATTCTATTCCATTGCGCATCCCAAAAAAAAAAGCCATTACTACCAGCGACTTTTGAGTCTTTCCAGCTTCGCGAGAACGGTTCGCCGGTCGCTGTCCACTCAGCGACTGTCGATTGGACTCAGGAGTGTAGTGATGGAGCCATGTTTCATCCATTGTCACATATCGACGGAGTTATACAGAGTTAAGCTGCCATACACCGCTCAGAATCATCAACACCGTTGTTGTTTCTGTCATGTGGCTCGAGCGGCACATATTTAAGAGCTTATGCATTTAAATGATGATGAATATGACGAACACGATTCCTTTGATATCATTAAGGCTCTGCTATTCTCGATCAAACTCATTTTATCCTTTGTGGATTTTTTGATGTTTTCGCGCTGTAACACCTCTTTCGGCGCCCATACGTTCACCGTCCTCCGTGCTCATTTCACCATGCTTGAATTTTGTTATACCAACTCAATTATATGTTGAATTTCCCTGGGACCAGAGCAGTCCGGAACTCATTACAAGCCAAGTTTTTTGCTCCACCAGTAGTTCCTTTTCCCTTCAGAAAACCGAGTATTTTATCCAAAACCTGAAATTCCTTTTTTTCCAATTCTTTTTACAATAACAACCAAGTTTTTCACAAAAGACGCCTATTTCACAAACAACTTAAATTGACTTGCAGACGTCAAATTTTTGTTTTTTTCTTGTATTTATTGAGTTCTGGATTCCTGCCACAACAAGACTCAAGTCCCTATAATTACAGTACAAGGCTTTGATTGTATGCGAACAGTTTATACTCATTTAACAAAACTTTAATATAATAATTAATTGACTAAAAAATGTAAAATTTAATCGAAATTTAGATAAGTAATGAAGTGAGCAACATTGACGGTAACGAAATGAATTGTTTGCTACGGAAAATCAAAAAGCATAAATAAAAAATAAACTATCAAAATTGAAAGTATAACTTAAACAGGGTAATTAATAAATCGCTTCTCAGAGATTCCTAATGAACTTACTCTGCTCACACTTACAAATTACAATTAAAGTACAAATATATTTAATGAAAAGTACAATCGCAGAAAGAATGAATGCGGAATACAGGTCAGCTGTAGTCCTTATATATTTGTGCGAAGTGTCAGATAATTAAATAAGAAAAATATTTATTGTACAAAATTTTTAGTTGACATTGTTGCTCTGGTGTATTGTCCTTTGTATATTTAGTGGTACTATGTTCCAGAGGACTGAATCTGTTCATGGAAGATTGCCACTCCGATACAACATATCGTGCGGTAGTATGGATTAAATTACCAGTTCTTACCTATGACTAATACGCGTATTATGGACAAGAACCTGTATGTATTAAATCAGCATGATCGAGGTTCCTTGTCCGATAATGAATCCTATGTAGAAATATAAGACACCGAATCTTTTCAGGTACGTTCTCAAAATGGACCAACTGTTTGAGGCAAAGCAACCGTATCCTTATACATTGATTACAAGGAACATTCATATTTCCGCTATTTGCTCTAGCACTCACAAACGTAATACATCCCGTCACATTCTCCCGGCGCGAAGGGTCCATTTACCGTTCAATACCGCAATTTAAGTGAGGGTTCTTCGCAAAGAGCAGTTAATTTAGATCTCAGTGTAGAGTCTTTCTGTGCTCTTCCAAGAGTTCTACAGAGTGGCAAAATCCATGCCATACAGGATCATTGGTTATCTTGGTCCACTCTTTAGAAGAATCATTAAACATTGATAGCCGATTTAGTCTTGTCATGCATTTCTGAAATTACTCCATAGTAGATTTCATCAATTTATATAACGAAGGGAGTTAGTGTACGGCGTATTAACGAACTTTGATTACGGGACATGAGCAGTTTGCTTAATTCGTCGCATTGGAGGTAACAAGCACGTTATCTCTGCGCCCACTAAGGTTTACCCTCCTCGCGCCAAATCCTCATTTCAAATATCTCTACACATCTTCTTCAAACTCCCTTCTGGGGCTACTGCTGAAGAGTAGATTTCAAAGCACTCATCCGCCATACATCCGAGATTTGAATGAGTTACAGACATCGGCGTCGATCTAGAGATCATTCGCATAGACAGAAATAGTAACTTTGCGTTCTAAGATAGACCGTTGTGGAACACCTTGAAAATTGGCAGTGCCACAGATCTATTCGCACCAACTTGAACATATTGCCGATCTGCCCACTGAGATTATGACTGCTATTTAGCACTCTGAAGAGAACACCGAGAGCTGCTAAAATACTGACAGTTTCTGTTTGCAAGACGTGATGATTAACTGTCAAAACTTTCGAGTGTCCAGCATGGCAAGTAGTGCGATATCCACTCAATTGTCATATAACTCCTCTCATAGCTGTCCTAGCCCACCACACGTTCAACGCCTGAAGTACAGCTATGATTGGAGCTCGAAAAGATAGTCGATCTGATAAGACACATTGCGGCTAACGTGTGGACTGTGGATTTTTCTATGCAGTAGTGTTCGCAACACTTGTCAATAAAAATGGCAGAATACGCAATTGGTCTACTACTCGGGAGTTCTTCTTTCGGTTGGGTATAATATCCTGGCGATTTTCCAAGCGATCAGGAAAGATATCCTAGTAATAAATTGCATTAAATACGTATGTCAATAAGGTATCAGTTTCTAGGCAGGAAAAGAATCCTAATAAATCTCGGATCAAATTGTTGTCTGCGCCGACTGCATTTGGCACTTCACAGCACAGGCAAGCTTCTGATGACAATCAAAACGATACACATTCAAATGAAAGATGATTCGATCGGAAAGTATTCGGTGTTATCTAATATTATTTGTATCCGCAAAAGAAATTGGGAAGGTGGAAAAACGCTTTTCGTTCAGGGAATAGAAGATATTGATCGCTAGAAGAAATTGGGAAGGTTGGAAAAACGATTTCGTTTCAGGGAATTCAAGATCGATAGGATGGGATCAACAATTCTACCCACACTTGCCAATACCACATCCTTTTTAGGTCTTCCATGTCTTCCCGAAACCTAGGAGCATTCCCAACACGACACCGAATCATTGAACGGTTGCCGTACATATATTAAAAATAATATGCATTAATTACTAGCGACGCCGCAGACTTATCAGCAACCTGGTCAAGTTACTAAAATTTTACATTTATTGAAAAAAAATTATTTGTTTTACAAAGCACAAAGTAAATCATCTACTATTTTTCTTCCACTGTCTTTACACAACACCATCGTTTTTTTGTGCTCCATTGTTTTGCCGTTTCTTTGGTAAAAGTGGTCCAACCCGTGCAATTCCTCTTAAAATTAATAGCTCAATAAAATCGTCTGTGAAGGCAACACTCATAAAAATCTTCCGTAAATGTTTTGTGAATGTTATTTACAACAACTGGACAAAGTAACATCAACCGATTATATGTTCTACACATACGGATGTATAGGTTACAAATACAAATACATCTTCCACATGATTTTTGATGTGGAAATGCGGATGTGTTGTCTGTGTGTCGTGAATTTGTGTTTATTAGAGCAATGTGTCAACAAGCATAAGAGGCTAACATATTGGTTAAATCATTTAAAAGAAGAAGCCGAAGAAAAAAAAAACGAATGGATGTGTCATAAAAATTTACAAAAATGACAGAAATTTAAGAGCATATTTAATTCGAACACATTTACCCAGAATTACTAAATAAGGATACAAAGCCACTAAACTTTGTAGGACATTTTAACTTAGAATGATGAAAGATGTATGGCGTTTCCTCAGAGATGATTGGACCAGGTGGAAAAATGATATGCTATGACATAAGCTGGAATGACGTATAAATATCCATATTAAATCTTTAACAAAAATAAAACGCAAAAACCATTACGAAATAAATTTAAAGAGTTTTTTATTTCACTTTGGAAAGACATGTATATCTTTATCCCGAATAAGAAGGAAATTTAATTGATGCCCATAAATATTTTTTGCGTTTCAAATGTCAATGAACTTTAATGGTCGAGTTTTAGAGATAACAAGTAAATACGCCGAATGATTCGGTCAGACCGCTTTTTTAGGTACCCTCCATCAATGCAAGGTCGACTAAACGACAATCATTTCACAAATCAAATTATTTGGGGTCTGTGGTTCACTGCGTTTGCCACAGATGGATAGTAATTCTACCAATTCTGAGTAGACTTTTCCACTTGTTTGGCTAGAGTTGGCTAGAAGTTTTTGAATGTTTTGATAGTTTTTGCAAAACTAAGGGTCACACATTTTTCCTTTAGAATAAAACTTGTTGAAAAAAAAATTTTCTATAGAAATAAATATTTTCACAAAATTTCCTATACCAATAAAAATGTTTGAAAAAATCTATATATATAAAATTTCAATCTATGTGTGTTATTTGTTTGTTTGTTTTCGTATGTTCCGAGTTGGCTCCGAAACGGCTGAACCATTTACTGAAACTTTCAGAGCATCCGTAGGGGGCGTTATGTTGTGTGAAAATAGGGTACTTATTTTTGACACCTTGGTCGCGGAGGGGGAACTCCCCTTTGTCGGACTTTTTGAAAATTGGACCAAAAGTTGACTATTTGCTTGCATATTTTCATTGAAAGTTGGGGTTGGCATCTAGACAAAAAAGATCCGCTACTATTATATTTCGATATTTTGGTGCTGCGATGGGTGGACCTCCCTTTGTCGGACTTTTTTTTAAGTAACACTACAGTGAAAAAAACTAAAATTCTCTAATTTATCTGAGATTTACAGAGAACATGCGGTGAGGTTATGGAATTAATATGGGGTACCTGATGATTTTATTATGTGGACGGGAAGGCGGACCTCCCCCTTGCCTTACTTTTTGAAAACTTGGTGAACAAAATTATGCGGGTGCTTTGCTTTGACAATTTCATTTGAATTTGGCGTTGGCATCTAGAGAAAAAATCCGGTACATGTATTTTTCAATATTTGCGTCGGGGAGGGGGACCACCCCTTTTGCCCGACTTTTTTTTTTAAAGTTACAGTGAAAACAAAACTAAACTCCCCCAACTGAAATTTTTGCCAGCGAAAAAATGCTGTGAGGTTATGCCAATTTATATCAGGCGTTCTTGTTTTTTTAAATAAAAATTACAAGTAAGAAAATTCTAAAGTCGGGCGGCGGCGACTATATCCACCCAAACCACCATTAACACGAATTAGTAATCATTAAGCATTTGGGGGTAACAATATAGGGTCTGGCGAGGATAAACACGCAAGTTGACATATTTAAGAAAATTAAGGCGGTACATGTCTATTGAGTGCTTTTGTGTCAATCTGACTATAGCTCAATAGTCAATGTTGCCAGGGAGAAAATTCGTTCGGTTTTACCCTTACAAGGACCAAAAAATTCCCTACTTTTTCCGCATAACATTCCCAAACAATTTTTCCATACTATAATTTTTTTTTCGTTAAATTTAAAAAAATTTACACAACAAAATGGCTTCTAAGTACTTTATTATCTTAAAAAATGAATATGCAACGTAATATAACTTAAATATAAATCTGTATTACCAATTTTGAGAAAAAATTCCAACAGAAATAAAATTTTTGAGAAAATTTATTTATAGGAAATAATTTATTTTGAAAAAAAATTTCTTATAAGAAATTACAAAATTTTTGACAAAATGTTCTATAGAAATAAAATGTTGAACAAAATTTTCTTACCAAGAACAAAGTTTACCACGACTGTTTAAAGATCAAGCCTTGCCGGCTTGCTGATTTCTTACTCTTAGAGCCACCAAAATGTAACAAAATTATTACAAATTGCTGTTGAAGTGAAAATGCTCCCTTACATTGTCGGTCCTTAGGTCCCTACAAAGACGCCTAAATATTAGAAAAACCATACATATAGGGAATTGCCCCTACTGGCTGTGTTGATATTGCGCCTACGGAAGTTAGTAAGCCACTAATATGTGAGCCCATTCCTATTAAACAAGTTACACTGCAAAAAAATAATTCTTTCTCCCAAACGAAATTTTAGACAAACAAAGGTATCGTTTCTCAATTTGCTTTTCGCTGTAAGAAGCTGTATTTGGAACGAAAAGTATATACTTTTGTGATAAAAACGTTTATTTCTTTCCAGGATGTAAAAAACATTTTTCATAAAGACAAAACTCAAAAAAAAAAATTGTTTTCTTGCTAATTTGCATTGTCCTCTCAACATCTTTCTCACATCACGAGCGATTTTTTAGTTCTTAACAACCTTTTCACTGTAATACCAACAATGCTAGAAAGAATTATACTATTTTATAAATTTTTAAAATTTTTTTTACCTTTCGCCTGCGACGGAGAATTCGAAACCGCGGACCAGCACATTGTAAGCCAACACACTAAACCACTGAGCTATTGTACCTGCTTATGGTCATCAATAGATAAATATCCATATAAGTTATATTTATATAGCATAGCTTGTCGGCCGCCCAACGCAACCGAATAAACCAAAGTTTATTTACCGGAAAAAAAACATTTCAGTTTGGCACCGTGGAGGCAAGTGGTAGCTAACGTCGACTCTCATGCAAGGGTCGTGGGTTCGATCCCTGCTTTTGCGCCAAAGGTTTTTTTTTTTTTTGCTTTTGTTTTTTTTTTTTACATTATTATTCCAGATATATTCGCGAAGTTCCGAAAAAATGTTCAACATTACATTGCTACTATATTAAAATTTTGAACTGTAAAATGTGTCTTATTAAAAGACCTAAAGTTCTAGAAAAGAACAGTGTTGATATAAACGAAATGGGGACTGTGTTTTTATTTCAAAAAATAACTTTTTTTATTTTGAAAACATAAAAATTTTTGTAACAAACGAATCTTTTTTGTGATAAAAGTTTTAAATTTTCGACAGCAATTCAAAAAACTCTAACAAAAGAAAAACGTTTTCCGGTACACGCTTTTCCAAAACGCTTTTTTTTCTTTGCCGTGTATATGCGGCTCCGTAAAGTTCGGCCAGGCGAAGCTTAATGATACCCTCCATCATGGATTGGCCTTAGCAAACTTTCTTCTAAACACTGCCATCCACAATAGAATGCACCTAAGTTGCAGTAACGCTTGCCGATGCAAGTATTCTTAAAAACCTCCTAAACACCATCTTCTAAATGTATGTAAAGTCCATAGTGGTATATATTAAATCAAAAAAGATCGATCCAATACGTATATAATTCAGTTTGGAAAAAGTAGACAATAAAATTTTTGACCAAAATTTTCTACCAAAAATAAAATTTTAACAAAATTTTCTATAGAATAAAATTTTTCTCAAAATTTTTCATATAGAAATAAAAATTTGACAAAATTTATCGATAGAAAGAAAATTTTGACAAAAAATTCTACAGACATAAAATTTTAAAAAAATTTTCTATTAGAAATAACAAATCTTTGGTAAGATTATTTTTGGCTAGAGTGGCAAACCATGATTGATTTGAACCGAATAAAATTTTGAACAAAATTTTCTATAGAAATAAAAAATTTTTGACAAAATATTTCTATTAGAAATAAATCTGACAATGATGAAAATTTTATTTATTGAACCGAATAAAAATTTTAAACATAAATTTTCTCTTAGAAATAAAATTTATGACAAAATTTTCTATAGAAATAAAATTTTTGGTAGATTAGTATTTGGCTCTAGTAGCAACCATGATTATGAACGATATTTGAACCAATTTTTGTGCTGATTGGCACCAATTTTGGTATGGGTTGTTTTAGCGACCATTACTACACACCACGTTTTCCTAATTTTGAACCGGATCGGTATGAATTTTGCTTCTTCCAAAGAGGCTCCGGAGGTCAAATCTGTGAGAACGTTTTATATGGGGGCTATATATAATTACTGGACCGCTCGGTATGGACCAATTCTGCCACAGGTTGTTAAAGATCATATACTAACAACCATGTTCCAATTACAACCGGATATGGATGAAATTTGCTTTCTTGGCAGACATTCGCAAAGCCTAAAATTTCTGGCGGATCGAGTTTATGTGGGCGGCTATATATAATTATGAACCGATGTGGCAACCAATCTTTTGCATGGTTTGTTAGAGACCATATACCAAATATAATGTTACCAAATTTCAGGCGGATCGGACTGACAATTTTGCTTCTTCTTTGAGGCTCCGCAACCCAAATCTGGCGGATCGGGTTTATTAATTGCGGCGCTATATATAATTACTGGACCGATGTGCTTACCAATTTTTGCACGGTTATTAGAGACCATATTACCAATTACCACTGCTTACCAAATTTCAGCCAGGATCGGATGCAATTTGCTTCTTCTTTGAGGCTTCGCAAGCAAATACTGGAGATCAGGTTTATATGCGGGTCTATTATATTAATTATGGACCGATGTGTACCATTTTTGCAATGCGTTCGTTTAGAGAACCATATACCAACATCATGTACCAAATTTCAGGCCGGAACTCGGTATGAAATTCTTCTTCTCTTTGAGGCTCAGGCAAGGCCAAATCTGGGATCGGAATATATTATGGCGACTATATATATTATGGACCGATGTGAAACCAAATTTTGCACACGTTGTTAGCAGACCATATACCAAACAACCATGTTACCAAATTTCAGCCGGATCGGATGAAATATGCTTTCTTTTAGCAGGGCCCTCCACAAGCCAAATTCGAAGGGTTACCTTTATATGGCGGGCTATTACGTAAAAGCTTTGGACCGATAATTGGCCCATTTTCAATACCATCCGAACCTCACATCAGATAACAAACTACTTGATGCCAAGTTTCAAGTCGATAGCTTGTTTTCGTTCCGGAAGTTTTAGCGGATTTCAACAGACGGACGGACGGACGGACATGCTTTAGCATCGACTCAGAATTTCACCACGACCCAGAATATATATACTATTATGGGTCTATTAGAGCCAATATTTCGATGGGTGTACAAACGGAAATGACAAAGTTAATATACCCCCATCCTATGCCATGGGAGGGTATTAAAAATGAGAAAATCGTTAAATTAGTGGTGGGTAATAAAATTACAAATTTCGTAAAAATCGAGCAATAATTCTTTATGGTACATCAAATTTGAAATTTTGAAGTAACATTGTCGTTAATAAATGAGAGTACTATGGCCAAAATTTGGAAAATCGAGCGTTGCATATATATGGGAAGCTATATCTAAATCTCAAACTTAATTTGCATAATTATTTTTGCTGGTTTGGTTAATTACCATACGAAATGAGGCCTGTATTGGTCAAACATAACGTTATTAGGCTGCGAATTTTTCAAAATCGGGCGATACATATATGTGAGCTATATCTAACTGTGAACCGATTTCGATTGCAATTTTGCACATATAGTTAGTACTATTAGAGGGACATGGATCTAGCCAACCCTTTTAGTAAAGATCGAGCTTTAATAAATAAGGCGTTCTAGGCCAATTTTGGGGAAAATTCGCGGCTATACATACATTATGGGAGCTATATCTAAATCTGAACGCGGTTTTAGGGACCAAATTTAGAAAAAATCGGGCGCAAGGCTACATTATATTATCTGCGGAGCTTAAAGCAATCTGACGATTTTCGATGACTTTTTTTGCACATATTAGTTATGTGCTATAGAAGATTATATTTAGCCAAACTTTCAGTAAGATCGCCGTTGATAAATCAAAGGTTTTGTTGGCCAAATTTGTGAAAATCGCGGCGTAACATATATTAATGGAGAGCTATATCTAAATCTAAACCTCGATATGATGAAATTTTTGTAGACTTGAAGGGGCGATTGGAAAAGCATTACGTTTTGCCAATTTGGTTGAAGAATCCGTATTGGAAAAACGCGCCAACGCTGACCCCATTTGTCAGAATCGCGTCGTACATATATTATAGGGGCTTATATCTAAAATTTGATCCGATATCTCTTCCAAATTCAATACATTTGTCCTTGTGCCCAAAAAACTCCCTGCCTACCAAATTTCATCAAATCGGTTAATAAATTTTGCCGACCGGAATCCTTGTGAAACCAACAAATACATGGACAGACGGACGGAACGGACGATGGACACAAGCGCCTTAGATCGACTCAGGAGGTGATTCTGAGATCGATCGCGCTAAAATATATTTTTATGGGGTCTAAAATTCAATATTTCTGGTAGGCACATATTTTGGCGATCAAACTTATTTATACCCTGACTACTATGTGAGTTTTAAGGGTATAAAAAGGGCATAGGGGAGACATCCGCTTCTCTTAAGTACATACAGAGAGTTACTTGAAATTTACAGAGGACGGAAGAGAGACCGCCCCTTTTAGTCTTATAATTTGGCATTGACGTTTTTCGGCGACTGCAAAAAAAAAAAAAAAAAAACAAAAATTTCTATTAAGTTTTCTTGAAATTTTACAAAGGCAGTGGGGGAAGGATTAGCGAACGAACAGGCAACCTTCCTTGCCCCACACATATGAAGGAAAAGTTTCAAAAATTTTCAGGCAAGGTTAGGGGTGCTATTCACTTACGCGTTTTTAGTCGAATATTGTATCGCGGGAAGTGAATCGTCCCTTTTAAAAACAATTAGAGCAAATAAATTTAAACATCTCCGCATCTTACTTTTGAAATTTAGAGGCAACGTGGGAGGAGGTGATTAAATTTTATACATGGGTTTTTAAATTAGTATATGATTTTTTCGATGTCCTGGTTGGGGCAAGGCGGAAATTAAATAAACTTTGTCGATTTCTTCCCCGGATAGAATTTATAGACCATTGAGTAGTTGTGAAATTTTAATATTGGGTACGTTGAACCGATTATCAGGTCGGATAGTGGAGCGAAGGTGGCGGGAGAGCGGTTCCCTATTTGGTCCGTTTTTTTACATGAAAGCTAAAGAGCTGTTCGTAAAATATGGAAACTCCAAGGTATCATAAAGATTTTTTGGGCACAGCGCTTCTGCAGAATTTTTTAGCTAATACAGAGCTTAAATTACATGAAACACCAACGTAGAGGGTGCATCACAATAGCAAATAAAGTAAATTGCACTACTTTTGACCGATTATGATGGAAACAGGTAACTGAATATAATAATGCGTTACTTTATCTCTCTCTTTATAATACCCTGTTCCACAGTGTGGCGCAGGCTATAGAAATCATTGGATAAACTAATTTCATGATTGAAATAACAAAAAAAAATTGTTTTATGTGTACATTAATTCAATCGACGATGAAACCAAGATGCACCGATATCATATTCATCGCATTGAAACACTGTACCACCGCCACTGAAAAAACAATTTGCTCTATCACACAACCGTATAATGATATATAAGGCCTGATGACACACGCACACCCACTCGACAAATGTCCAAACATATACTCAGACATAAAGGTATCCTTGCTATGACACCACTAAGGGCCAGTAGCAACAACGACAACTTTAACAAAAAGCTATTTATTAAGCTTATCATGAGTTAAATTGTTTAGAATGATGCTTAGGAGCTTATGTTGTTATGAGCTTATAGCTGGACAATCCACACACACTTAATACATACATTCAGATGTCCTGTGTATGAATGTACATACGTTTACAATCACAGCGTTATGTCCAGGATATGATGTGTAAAAGGGATAAAGAAAATTGTAACAATTGAAACATTCAAGAGTGACACTGGGGATTGTAATGGGAATCAAAAGTCGATATTTTATAAAAGACGATTTTGATGAACATTCGCAACCTAAATTTTAGGATAGCAAAAATTTGCAAACATATTAAGGACAAATTTTTATTAAATGATGAAATTTCTAATTCAGAATAAACTTTTATAATCTTGTACTTCAAAATTTTTTTCATTAAATTTTAGACACATAATTTATTGTAAAAAGTTTTAAACGTCACCTCCGTTAAAAGTTGGCATGTCTTTTGAACAAGCTAATTTTACTTAAAGTAAAGAAACACAGTTTTTTGATTTATAAGAAATTGTCCTTATAGTGAACTGAAAAATATTGAAACTTTAGATTTTAAGATAAAAACGCTCATATATAGGCTTGAAAGAACTTATTTTGTAGATTTAGCCGCTTTTGGTTTAAAGTTTAGTTGGAATTAAGAAAAACTTTTTTTACTTTGAAGCAGGGCTGTTGGATCGAGCCAAATTTTGCTCGACTCCGACTCCGACTCCCCGACTCCAGCATTTTTCATAGCCGACTCCAGTACGTCCGACCCGGAGTCGACTCCGGTAATAATAACTAAAATCTCATTTAATACCACTTAATATTGTTTGTTCTATTGTGGGCGTACCGTAAGTGGAATCGATATAAGTATCGATTTATTTATGTGTGCAAAAAAGGTCTTAATTCACATTAGATGCCGAAATTTGAAACCGCTATATCTTTCAATTTAGGGCAATGTTGAGATAAATAATAATAATGAAATAAAACCCCATCATAATAGAGAAGTTACCAACAGTATATGTAATTTGTGGACCAAATTTATTGATACTATTCTCAAATCCTTTAAATTTGTTGCGAGCTAATATAAAGCTTTATATTTCCATTATGCATGATATTTGAATGCTGAATCGATTAGACAAAATTGTATATAACTTCACAAATATAGTACTTAAAATTAAATCTAACGTTAAAATTGTGTTACCTCCCAGAACACAATTTACGGCACGAAAAATAAAATATCAAGGAAAGTCTAAAAGATCGTACATTTTGTAATTTAGATCTACATTTTAGAATAAAATCTCAAAATCAGACTTCTCAAAACTCGGGCAATATTTGGGAAAAATTTTATAATTGGTTTAGACAATTTTCGCAAAAAAATGCAATTTATATTCATTTAGTTGAAAAAAATTTTAAAATTTGAGTCATTTCTACAAGTTTTCGACTTAGCAGCAATTTTTCCAAAATTGTATGCTCACTGAATACAATTTTGGAAAAATTGTAAATAAAATTTTGCAAAATTTTATATAGAAATAAAATTTTGGAAAATTTTCTACAGCAACAAAATTTTGACTAAATTTTCTATAGAAATAAAATTTTGGCAAAATTTTCTATAGAAATCAAATTTTAACCAAATATATAGAAATAAAATTTTGAATAAAATTTTTATAAAAATAAAATTTGGCAAAAATTTTTAATAGAAATAAAAGTTTGAAAAATTATCAATAGAAATACAATTAAAAAAATTGAGTAGCAAACAACATTTTGCAAAATTTTCTATATATATTTCTATATATAATAAATATTGCAAAAAACATAAAAAAAACAAAATTTGATTAAATTTATAAAAATAAATATTTCTATAGTAATAAAATTTTGAATACAATTTTTTATAGGCAGTGAAGTATCGTGAGCATCAGTAAGAAAAAAAAAAATTGAGAATAAATTCTGCTATAGAAACAAAATTAGACATTTTTCTTATAGAAATAAATTTTTAAAAATTATTCAAATAAAAATACAATTTTAGAAAAAATTTTTGTGTATAAATAAAATCCTGGCAAAATAAATTCTACAGGAAATATAAATTTTGACTAAAATTTCTATAGAAATAAAATTTTGACAAAATTTTCTATAGAAATAAAATTTTGAGACCAATATTTTTCGAATGAAAAAAATCTATTACCATAAAATTTTGGCTAAAAATTTCTATAGAATAACATTTTGACCAAATTTTATAGAAATTAAATTTTGAAAAAATTTTTGTGTAGAGCAAAAAAAATTTTGCTGAAAATTGTCCTATACGAAATAAAATTTGTTGACTAAATTTTTTATAGAAATAAAATTTTGACAAAATTTTTCTATAGAAATAAATTTTGAACAAAATTTTCTCTAGAAATAAAAATTTTGGCGAAAGTTTACTATAGAAATAAAATTTTGACAAAATTTCATAGAAATAAAAATATTGAACCCAAATTTCTAATAAAACAAATCTCTATTACCTAAAATTTTGGCAAAATTTCTGTAGAAAATAACATATTTGACCTAGAAATTTTTAATAAGAAATAGAAATTTTGAACAAAATTTTTTGTAACAAGATCAAAATTTTGCGAATTTTCTATAGAAATAAAATTTGGACTAAATTTTTTCCTATAGAAAAAAATATTTCTATAGTAAATAAATTTTGAAATAATTTTTGTTATAGAAATAAAAATTTGATAAAATTTGTATAGAAATAACATGTCGACCAAACCTTTTTTAATAGATAACAACATTTTGACAAAATGTTTGCTATAAAAAACAACTTTGAAAAAATTTTCTGTCAATATTCCACATTCATGGCCTTAAAAATAGAAATAAATATCGATTGTTCGAAAAATATTTCAAATAAATTGATATGGGTCAATTAAAAATGGATCGATCGCAGCCATCGCTAGTCTAACATTCTAAGGAAATATAAAAAGAAAATAGCCGTAATTGGAAGTTGAATTTTCATTTACATATCATGCTGTACATTGAATCGAAAATGAATAACGCAAATGGAAACTAATGTGCGCCCAAAAACTTGCTTAAGTTACAAAAAATCGTGAAGTTTTTAGTAAAAAATTGGTGTTAGGACCGGAGTTCGGAACAGCAAATTTTACGCCCGACTCCAACAAAATCTTCAGACTCCGACTCGCCAAGACGCCAAGACTACCCGACTCCGACTACCGCTTCGCACACCCCTGCTTTGAAGTATCCGTTATAATTTAGATTTTTAAACTGACATTTGTTTGTACGTGAGTACCTTTGTTAATAAACCGCGAAAAGAGAATGAAAATTTGATAAATGAGATCTGTATCCTAATTTTAATTTTATTGGTCCTAGATTTAAAGCCAGATAGGTCGCCAAAAAATGTCTTTTTTTTATAAGAAGCCGTAATCTTTGGCTCGAAATCAATACCAAAAATCCTTAAAGAAAGTCAAAATCTTTTGGATCCAAGTAAATTTTTTTGAGTGCACGTGAAATATTCTACATCGAAGGATGAAGATGACTGAAAGGACGGGATATTGTTGAGACCCGCACACCGATCTATTCCGATTACTGCCCACAGAACAATCCTGCAGAGCGGAAAAGTCGTGCCATAGTCGTTATATGGTTAAATATGTTCGGAAATAAACACGGGCCCAAAAAAACGTGAACGGTTTTCTTGGCTTGCCAGAGACATTGAAGCCATACAGACAAACCACTGCATCGCACTGAATATATCAGTAGATCCGCACCAATATGGGAGCTAAGGACATCCGCGCGAATAAGAGAAATGTAAAACAATCAAGTATAGTACCGCCGTAGGAATCGCCAGGCCGAATCTATGTACCCTCCACACATGGATTCGTAGATAACTTCTGTGAAAGACGCATCTATCAATCAAATTATTGGTTGTGTATCATTAAAATAACTTCTTAAATATCGTTTTCTAAATTGTGAGTTAGTCCATACGTGGTATGTGATAAACAAATACTAAGAACCAGAAATTGAAAACATGTGCGTCTTAATGGGCTATATAACTATTATGAAACAGAATATGGATCCAATTTCTTTGGTGGTTGGGAATTCCGACTTTTATCTGAGCTATATATATAATATAGACGCGATAGAACATACTAGACATGGTTGTTTAACGGCCATATACTAGCAACAGATGTACCACATTCTACTGACTCGTATAAATTTGCTCCTCCAAGAGACTCCAAAACCAAATCTTCGGATCGGTTATATGGGGCTGTATATATTATGACTGAATAATGGATCACTTTTGCAATAGTTTGTTAAATATTCATATAAGTGAAATGAGATTGAATTTTTTGCTCTCAAAAGCACCGGAGTTCAAATCTGGGAATCGGGGATATATATATAATTTATGGGACTGATTATGAATCCAATTCTCTTGCATTGTTATGGAGATACCATAACTAACTTGGCATCCAATTCAACCAATCGAAATTAGAAAGCTCTTCAGAATGTTATTACGAACTACGGAGAAATGCGTTATATCCGTGGCGAAATGTCGTCCGTAATATAGCGGATCGTCTATATAGTGGGAGATATCTCATAATTGGAGGTGACTTTCGACGCAAATTTTTGCACGGTGTTTGAGGCAATTATTAACACCGACGTGTTAATGGGTACTTATATATAATAAGACCGATGTGGACCAATTTTTGCATGGCATTAGAGCCATATACCTAACACACGGTACCGAAATTTTCAGCCGGATGCGGATGAAATTTGCCTTCTCTTAGAGGTCCGCAATCCAATCTGGGGATCGTTATATGGGCAATATATAATATGGAGATGTGGTCCAATTTTGCACGTTGTTAGAGGTATCAATAATTGCGACACCATGATACGCAAATTTCAGCCAGATCGGATTTTTCTTCTCTTAGCAGGCTCCGCAAGCCAAAATCTGGATCGTTATATGGGGGCTATATATAATTATATGACCGATGTGGACAATTATATGCATGTTTTTAAAGACCATATGTAACAGCCATGTACCAAATTTCAGCAGATGGGATGAAAATTTGCTGTTCCCTCAGAGCTCGCACATAGCCAAAACTGGGGAATCGTTATATGGGGCTATATAAAGGTGATTTGTTAAGAGCTTGAATAACTTTTTTTTTAAAAAAAAACGCATAAAAATTTCAAAAATCTCATCGGTTCTTTATTTGAAACGTTAGTTTAGTCCCATGCAATAATTATCTTTTGAAGATAATTTCATTTAAAGATTGACCGCGGCTGCGTCTATAGTGGTCCATTCGGAAAGTCCAGATTTTGGGCCAACTTTTCGAAGCATTTCGCCGGAATAGACGCGGGAATTTGCTTCGAAAATGTTGTTGCTTCCAAAGCTGAATATTGCTGGCTTATTCTCTGAGACTTTAGACTTGCTCGTAGCCCCACAAAAATGACTATCTCAAAAAGGCTGGTCTAAATCGCATGACTTTAGGTGGCCAACTTACCGGGTCTCATTTCTTTTGAGATTGAAGGATTGTTTCTCCGGAATTTTCGCCCTCAAAAGTGGCCATAGAATGGCGAGCTGTGTGGCATGAGCGCCATCTATGTTTGAAACCACAATTGTCAACCAAAGTTCAGTTCTTCCAATTTTTTGCAACAAAAAGTTTGTTAGCATCGAACGAATAGCGATCGCCAGTTCACCTAACGTTGCGTCCAAACGAGCATCTTTGAAAAAAAATACGGGTCCAATGATTCTCACCAGCGTATCAAACCAAACACCAAACAGTGCATTTTACGGGATGCATGGGCAGTTCTTGAACGTGCCTATTCCTGGTTGCCTCTTCACTCCAAATGCGGCAATTTTTGCTTATTTAACGTACGCCATTCAAACCAAGAAATGAGCCTCATCGCTGAAAAACATGTCGATCAAAAAACGCGGATTTTCCTGCCACTGATTTTGGTAGTATAAATTCAATGATTTCAACGCGTTGCTAGTTAGTAAGTCTATTCATGATGAAATGCTTAAAGCATACTGAGCATCTTTCTCTTTCACACCATGTCTGAAGATCCCACGTGATTCTGTCAAATACTAATGCATGAAAAACCTAACCCTCGAAAGAATCAACCCTTTATAATTTATGGACCGATGTGGACCAATTTTTGCATGTATTGTTAGAATACCATATACTAACACCATGTACTAAAATTTAAGCCGGATCGGATGAAATTTGCTTCTCTTAGAGATCACAAGCCAAATTTGGGGTCCGCGTTTATATGGGGCTATACGTAAAATGGACCGATTGGCCCATTTGCAATACACTTACCACATCAATTAACAACTACTTGCAAGTTTCAATGTCGATAGCTTGTGTTCGTTCGAAGTTAGCGTGATTTCACAGAAGGAGACATGCTCAGATCGACTCAGAAATTTCACCAACGACCAGAATATTTATACTTTATGGGGTCTTAGAGCAATATTTCGATGTGTTACAAACGGAATGACAAAGTTAATATAACCGATGACGTTATTATATAAAAAGACTGAGAACTCTTAAGGAAGTAAGGACGACAGTCAGGAGCAGAGAATGAGCCGCGGAGTCGCGCCGCTGATTTCAGTCGCCGCGACCATTTTTGCCAGTCGACGCCGCCGCCTAAATATGTCGACTCTAATTAGCCGCCAATTAATCAAAAATATCGATTTAAATCAGAAAAATGTCATTATAATGTGCCGTATTTTTACCAAAATTTTTAATCTCTTCAACCACAATCAATCAATTTCAACTGCTATAACAGTTTTGCAAAAAGTTTAGCTCAGAAAATTTTAACGAAAATGTAAATTTGATTTAAGATTGGTTGTACAACAATTCTATTCATACATTAATAACTTCAAATTGATTTTATAATGGATAATTGTCCGCACAGCCGAATGGACAAATTTATATCGGCTTAGACCGTCACTGTCGCCGGCGGAGGCAAAAGTTAGTTCACCGCCGCAACAAAAATGGGTCGCTTGATCTCTCTGGTAGGAGGACCGTGGCATAATGTCTGTATCTAATATGAAAGAGCATATCTGTGACAATAGAGCAACAGAGAATGCGCATGTAGGGCATTTGTCACTGTCCAGCCTTTACTAGGCAAAGAGTAAACCATATGGAAAGAGTGTATTCGGGATCTTGGCCATGTTGGGAAAAATTGACTGAAAAGGAATTAGAGAATTTGTTAGAGGCACAGAGTTCCTGGATAGGTAGCGATTGGAAAGGAGAATCCACTTTTCAACCTAACCTATGAATGAATATTTGATATTAATGAAAGCTTATTAAAGTAAAGAAAAATAATTATGATTTTGAACGATATTTTCATTAGTCAACTTATGTTTATCAATCCATTGCCTTCCAAAAAAACTTTGGCTTTGACCATAAACCTAAAATGAGGCTATTAGTATTAGACGTCCTATAATGTATATACTGTCGGCCTCGGAATC